>PVIR01037667.1:0-14992 GCA_004026965.1 Petromus typicus | reverse complement strand
TATACATAAACTGTTTCCTTTTTTTAATCACATTTTTCCCTTTCCTTCTTTATTCACCCCTTCTCTCCTTTTCCTTTTGAATATTTTCTTACTATTTCACAATTCCCTGTTTTTTTTTTTTTTTAGACAAGGGCTCGCTTTGTAGTTTGGGCTGGCCCTAAACTGACTATGTAGCCCAGGCTAGCCTCAAACTCACAGCAATCCTCCTGCCTCTGCCTCCCAAGTGCTGGGATTATAGGTGTGAGCCACCACACCTGGAAGGTGGTATGTGGTACTGATTGCTGGCAGGCATGAGTCATCATGCCTGGTATTGTTTTATGTGGTTACTGGGGATGGAACCTGGGCCCCTGCGCTTGCAAGGCAGGTGCCAGAACCAGTGCGTTAAATCCTCAGCCCACCACAATTCACTACTCTTGAATCTGAGGTAGCTGTGAGAATCACTTTTAATCCACAGAAACAATCACGTGTGACTTTTGAGTCTATACCGTACCACCAAAAACCCTTTGTACTCCATACCAGGCTGTTCTAGACAGCTCCCACTGGGCTAAACTGGACATTGTGTAACAAGTCCATGAATGCTCTGCAGTGGAAAGAGGACAATGAAGCCACTCACATGGTGAAACTTTATGGAGAGAGAACATGTACCAGCCCCTAGAAACCAGCCTGCCCAGCCCTTTCAGGAATTCTACCTGAGGTATCAAACACATGAATAAAAAATCTACCTTGGAAATGGAACCTGATTAAATCTCCAGACAACTCTATATAGGTCCAACTGCCATGTGACTATAATTAAGTACAATCTCCAATCTCAAGCTTTCTAGGTGAGGTTAGCCAATTCATAAAGGCTAATAACAACAACAACATGTTTCATTTTTCTGCTTCTTATGCCTCATCCCCTGTAGAAGGAATTGAAATTAGGATCCTGCGCTTACAAGACAGGAATGGTGCCACTAAGTTAACTTCCCAACCACAGCAACATGTTTGGGGTTTGGAACTTTGGCAACTATATCTGACTTAAAGTTTCTTTATTATAAAACAGAAAAACTTCCTATTTTTATGGTTATGTAACGAACTATTACATGGTAGTCCTTTATACCAACAGACAGTTCCTAAGCTGCGGTAATAGTTGGCTAATAGTGTCAACTCAAATAAGAAACCTCTAAGTAATGACAATTTAACTTCTTCTTTTCCTATCTTCATTCCTTTTATTTCTTTCTCTTGCCTAATTGCTGTTGCTAATATTTCCAGAACTATATTGAACAGAAGTGGTGAGAGAGGACATCTTTGTCTTGTTCCTGATTTTAGTGTGAAAGGTTTCAGTTTTTGACCATTTAGTATGATGCTGGCTATTTCTCATAGAGATAGAGACCATGTATTCCAATTTTTTGTACGGTTTTGAACATAAATGGGTGTTGTATTTTGTCAAACACTTTTTCTGCATCAATTGAGATGACCATATGGTTTTTGTCCTTGAGTCTATTGATATAGTGCATAACATTTATTGATTTACATATGTTGAACCATCCTTGCTTCCCTGGGATGAATCCAACTTGGTCAAGGTGTATGATCTTTTTGATGATTCTCTGTATGCTGTTTGCCAGTATCTTATTGAGGGTTTTTTTTTTTTTTTTTTTGAGACAGGGTCTCGATGTACTGCAGGCTTTGTAGTTCAGCCTCTAACTCATATCACAGCAATCCTCCTGCCTCTGCCTCTTGAGTGCTGGGATTATAGGCGTGAGCCACCAGGCCCGGCACTGTGGTATGTGGTACTGGTTGCTGCTGGGTGTGTCTCCACACCCAGTATGGTATGTGGTTACCAGGGATCAAACCCGGGTCCTTGTGCTTGCAAGACAGGGGCCGGAACCACTGAGCCAAATCTCTAGCCCCTTATTGAGGATTTTTGCCTCAATCAATGTTCATTAGGGATACTGGCCTGTAGTTCTCTTTTTTTGGTTGGGTCTTTGTTTTTGGAATCAAGGTAATGGTTACTTCCAGGGATGAATTTGGGAGTACTACTTCCTTTTCAATCTCATTAAAGAGTTTAAGAAGCAGAGGCACCAACTCTTCTTTAAAAGTTTTGTGTTCAGCAGTAAAGCCACCATGACAAGGGCTTTTCTTTGTTGGCAGGTTTTTTTTATTACATTTTCAATTTCACATATTGATATTCCTGTGTTTAACATTTCTATATCTTCTTTTTTCAGCTTTGGAAGTTTGTATGTGTCTAGAAAGCTATCCATTTGTTTCATGTTTTCCATTTTATTGAAGTACAAATTTGCAAAGTAGATGCTTATTATCCTCTGGACTATAAAAAGCTTAAAAACAATCAGCCCACCCAAATTTAAAGATCCAATCCAAAAATGGGAATCTGAAATGAACAGATACTTTTCAGAGGAAGAAGTAAGAGCAGCTAAGAAGTATATGAAGCAATGTTCAACATCGTTGGTCACTTGAGAGATGCAGATGAAAAAAACACTGAGATTTCATCTCACTCCACAAAGAATGGCTGCCATTTCAGAATTAGCAAGCAACAAATGTTGGCGAGGCTGTAGAGAAAAATGAACCCTTCTTCACTGTTGGTGGGAATGTAGACTCATACAACCTCTGTGGACATCAGCATGGAGATTCCTCAAAAAGCTAGGATTGGAGGTCCCATTTCACCTGGCCATTGCTCTGCTAGGTATGTACACAAAAGAATTAAAAGATTCATATCACAGCAACATATGTGCACACATGTTCATAGCAGCTCAGTTTGTGATTGCTAAACCTTGGAAACAACCCAAATGTCCATCAAATGGAGACTGGATAAAGTAGATATGTTTTTTGGTTCTTTTTTTTTTTAATAAAATGGAGTATCATTCTGCCATAAAGAATGATAAATTTGATTCATTTATACTCAAATGGACATACCTTGAGGACATATTCCTAAGGGAAATGAATAGGTCACAGATATATAAATACAGAATCTTTTCTCTGGTATGAGAATCTGAAGATATAAATGAGTTCTAGAATGTATGATAGATATTATGAAACAAAATATTCAAAGGGAAAGGGGCTGGGGAAAGAAGGGGAAAGAAAAAATATGATCTTTAAAAAAAAAGAAAGAAAGCATATGTATATAGGGGGTTGTAGGGTGGGTAGGGGAATGTGTAAAAAGGAGAATTAAATCATGTCACATACTGGTACAAATTCCCAATGTTGAGTGTGATTGTGATGTGTACATAAAATGTACCAATAAAGAATTCAATTGAAAAAAAAAAAAAAAAAACTTCCCCAAGTGATAGATCTGTAATCCAGCTTCCCAACGTTTCCAGACTAAATTATCTACACAACCAAACTGATAATCCCACTCTTAATTTAAATTTTGATTCTCACTTTTGATAGGGTTACACACAAGTTTTCAGCTTTGTCACAATTGACTAGGCTCTGACTTTATCTCCTCATCACAACCATCAGCTACACTGAAGGCCAAGACACTCCTCTCTCACTATGTACTCAGCTTCACAGTAAATATTTTTCTACCTTTACTCATGCTTTCTCCTTATCTTCAGATTATTCTAATTATCCACTTAGGCAATTCCTATGAGTCTTTTAAGATCTAGATTTCACTGGAGAATACTTTCTTCTACTTTTTTTACAATACCTTTACTATGGTACTGTCATAATTATTTACACATGCGCTAATCTCAGCTAGTGTATCCCTCATATAAAACATGTATTATCAGTGTTATATTCCTAGTGACAACAATTCTTCCTAGCACAAGGAAGGTAATTAATAAATGCTGAATTTTATCCTATAAATAATAAATTTCAAGAATTTTAGCACTTCAGAGTAAGGAAGTCTTTACAGTTTAAATAGTAGATATTTACTGAATAGTTACCATTTAGCAGAGAAGGGAATTCATAACACCACACACTTATTTCTGCAATACCATTTACCATAGAAGAGGATTTTTTTTGAGACAGATTTTGTAGTTTTGGCTGGCCTTAACTCACTGTGTAGCCAGGCTAGCCTCAAACCCACAGCAATCCTTCCACCTCTGCCTCCCAAATGCTGGTATTACAGACGTGAGCCACCGCGCCTGGCACTATGATATGTGGTACTGGTGATTGACCCCGGACCTTGAGCTTGCCAGGCAGACGCTGGAACCACAGAGCTAAATTTCTGGCCCTCGGAGAGGATTATTAATGCTATATAAGTATTCCTGATATACAAAAATAGGAAAATCAAGGAAAGAGAAAATATTACTACAACCCATTTTATCTACTCACTCATTTCTCTAAAGAAAGGCAGCGTGGAACCATAATGGTTCTCAAGGAATATGGGTTTTTTCTTCACACATAGGTTTTTCAGATCCAACTTTAAAAACCCAAGGCCCAGACTATTTCATTATTGGCTCACTTACAAATATGACAGTTGTTCAAAGTGAAGGGTTAATCATATGTAGAAAACATGCTAGAGTAAAGTCAAAAGCCTCCCCACGTAACATTCATCTGGCGAATTTACATGATTTTTAGTCTTCCAGATCCACAAACTTCATTCTCTTATTATTCCAAAGGGGACAGACTCCGAGATGGCAACACATAGAAATGACTGATATCCAAGAATGCCAAATAAGTAACATACAATTAATGCAAACATTTAAAATTGCCTGACAGGCTGAGTACAGAAAGGTATGCTTGTAATCGCAGCTACTTCTAAGGGTAAGGCAGGAGAATCACAAGTTCAAGGCAAGCCTGGGCAACACAGGGACATCCTGTCTCAAAAACAAAATTCCTTCACAAGTGCAGTCTCTTCACCCAGGCCTAAGACCTACAACTCACATTAATTACCAACTTCTATCTGCTCCCTTCTAAGGCTTGACTCTGTTTTGTTTACAATAAAACACAAATTAACATCTCTTCCTAGGGAAAACCATATAGTGTGGCTGAACCAAAATCAAAAGATTACTGGTAAGCATGAAATTCCAACCAAGAATCCATCCTTATGGAAGGGCCATGACTATGTCAAGGCCAAATATTTGATTTCTTAGGATAGAGAAACTTTCCTTCTGGGAATTATTAAACAGCACAGCAATTTTTCCTCTCTAATTCAATATTTTTCTGTGTTCCAAAATTAAATATTCCTCTTTGATGACATCTCTTCTTCAGTTCTATAAATATAGGTAACTTGAAACATATCAATGCAATCAGAAAGTGTCCTACTTGCATACTGATTTTTTAAATCAGATCATTCTCAAAATGTTTGCTTAGTTCCCAAGAATATTTTGTAATACCCTATATACTAACTACAAGACTAAATTTAGACATACTTGCCAAAATTCAGAAAGAATACACATTTACTCTGACCAATGAAAGAAATGGTACCTTAAAAACAACTAAAAATTAATAGGACAATTCCAACAGTTTAAACAATAAAAATACAGGTAAGACTATGATGTATAACTATAAAGAATAGCTTACAAATATGTTTATGTGTGTATCTAATGTACACACAGATCTTAAAAACACAAGCACACTGTCTTTTAGTTTCTTCTAAGATCCTTATATCACTTAAGGAAGTTAAACATTTCTTTTTACCATGCTACTATTTTCCATAATAATTTGGCATTCTTCTTTCATAACTGCCTTACAGCCTGAGATACACCAATTTAAATATTCTCAGTAGTGGAAAATTTCTAAACTTTTGAAGATGAATTTGATTTTAAGAAAGAAAAGATCATTTGGTATCATTCTAGCCACAAGAGAAATGGTAATTAATATAAGTGCTATATTTTTACTGCTAAATGATGTTTGATCTTGAATAATGATTCAAAAATCTGTTTCCAAAGATAGGCTGAATAGCAGTGGGGCATATCAATAGAAAAACTATCCATCCTCTTAAAATCATAATTTCAAAGCTAAAAACTGTCATCTGGTTTTGTATGGGTGGCTTAAAAACGTGATCTCTTTACTTGATCCATGCACTTAGGACTTATTTCCCTATTTTTTCCTAGCTATCAGGAAGTATTAGCTAGGAAAACAAACCAAAACAAAACAGTTTTTTTGGTCCTATCTGGCCACAAGCCAAATATGATAAGCAAGGTAAAACTTCTCTGTACAAAACCAACATGCAATAACAGTGACACTGAGATAAAGCAGATAGCAGAAGAGGTCATACTAGGACTACATCTCCTCAGTAACTCCAGCTGGTTGCCTTCTGAGAAAAGGATGGTGTCTAAACAGTTTCTTTTAAACCACTGAACAGAATCGGTTCAAATTAGACACGATAACTTTTCATAAACTGCTTAAATTGTTCTAAGTCTTTCTTTGGTAGTGTTCAGAAATAAAGAAAACACGCTGGAGGAAAAAAAGTGTAGATGATACAATGTGAGGATTTATTATGTTTACCACAGTGGAAAATGACAGAGACTCGGAGATAATGACAAAAAGGAATGAATCTAGCCAGTCATGGAATTTAGGCAGAAAAAGAAATCCAGAGTTACCCAATATTATGGTTTAGATCAAGAATGTCCCCCAAAAGCATTGTATTTACAGGTGGAGCTTTTGAAGGTGAGGAATTATGGGATGATAGAGCAGACCTGGTTTTAGGAAGTAGGGCCTGGTCAGAAGAGATGTGTCACACAGAGAATGACCTGGGAGTGTCTCCCTGGCTTCTCTGTTTCTCTCTGCTGCCTTCCTGACTACCGGGATGAGAGCAGCTTTTCTCTGCTATACTACTCTCCATGCCACTCTGCCCTGGTGCCAGTGACTAAAGACTAAATGTAAGCCAACAAACTTCTCCTCCTTTGAGTTGTAGGTGCTGGGTAGTGTTCAAACAATGAAAAAAAAAATGGCTGAGACACTGTACAAGGTTAGGAAATGACCGGAAGTCCTAAAAAACACACGGTTAGTCAGTTGATAAAGTAGAGCAGGAAAGATAAGAAGGTGATGGTTAAAAGGAGGGGAAATAGGCATACCTGGAATCTGGGAGGTTAAGCAACCCTTTGCCTACATCCTATGCTGAAAGAGAAGGTAAAGAAGTGAACAGAGGTTAGATCACTACATAAACAAGGTGAAAATGGATGACTGGCAAAGAATGGTTAGGTCTTAACACAAATTTCCTAATTCTTTTCTTGATCTATCTACTAAAATTTAGGTAAGCTGGTCTCTACTTGGTCTTCAAGATGTCTCAAGGGTTTTTTGAATTGTTTAACTTGGCTAAGACTATTCTTCACACAAGACAGCCTCTTTCTTCTGCTGATCTAAATTTACACATTCAGCAAATTCCTGTGTAACATCAAAATACATAAACATTCAATAAATCTTCCAACCCAGAATTTTAAAGTCTATCAAGGGAATATAAACTAGCATAATTTAACAGAAAAAAATTTTTAATGGCAAAATAAAGAAAGAAAAGAAAAAGAAACTTCAATCAAACATGTAGAGAACTTTTAGAAAATCTGCAAAAAGCCATATTTCTGTGAAGTAGTTATAGATCTCTTTAGAGGGCCATTCCAATGAGGGATCCACAATCCAGGCGTCTTTGCCTCTTCACCTCATCCTAACAACTACAAACCACACTTATCACCAACCTCTCCCTACACCATTACCCATCCATTCAAGAACTGTCTCTAAGGTTTTTTGGTATTTTTATAATAAAGTCCCAATGACAATTTTAAATAGCTTTATAGGTCTAAAGATATAGCATGTAGGTCATAATAAAAACCACAGGGTTCTGTGGTTTTTTGTGGTGCTGGGGATTGAACCTAGGGCTTCACACATGCAAGTAAGTGCTGTTATCACTGAACTACATCCCAGGTCCCAAAAAAGACATCATTAGGTAACAGTCAACAATAAAGAAGCCAACTCAATGATATCAAACCAGTTTATTTCCAATCATAATGTTAGATTATTTACAGACACTTGATAATATTAAACAGCTTGTAAGATCTTTAAACTGTCACTACCTGTCTGTTCTCATACCAAAATGGAGCAAGATTCTATTAAAAAAAAAAAAAAAACTTGTAGGGCCGGGGATTTAGCTCAGTGGTTCCAGCGCCTGTCTTGCAAACACAAGGACTCGGGTTCCATCCCCGGTAACCACATACCATACTGGGTGTGGAGACTCAAACCCAGCAGCAACCAGTACCACATACCACAGTGCCGGGCGTGGTGGCTCACGCCTGTAATCCCAGAACTCAAGAGGCAGAAGCAGGAGGATTGCTGTGATGTGAGTTTGAGGCTGAGCTCAGGGACAGCCTAAACTACAATGTGAGGCCTTGTCTCAAAAAACCTAAAAACAACAACAACAAAAAACTTGTAGCCAAAAAGTGCTATAATGTGCTTTGAAGCAAGTATTCCCTGGAATCTAAAATATAACATGCATAATGAAAGATTGACAAATATAACTTTTTTATTTTAGAGACAGGGTCTTGATTTGTAGTTCAGGCTGGCCCTGAGCTTAGCTCAAACTCACAGCAATCCTCCTGCCTCTCAACTGTTGGGATTATAGGCGTGACCCACCATGCCCGGCACTGTGGTATGTGGTACTGATTGCTGGTGGGCATGAATCTCCATGCCCAGTATTGCTGTATGTGGTTACCAAGGATCGAACCAGGACCTTTGTGTTTGCAAGGCAAGCACAAGAACCACTGAGCTAAATCCCCAGCCCTGACAAATATAACTTTTAATCACTCCAATTCTTTAATGCATGTGAGTCATCACCAGATTATTGTTTCATATTTTTCTTTCAAAATGTCCACAACAGAGCATCCCAGAACAACACCACATTGTTGTAATGCTTTGATAGAATTCTGAATTTTAACAATACTGTTTTGTCCTAAAACTGCTTTTCATTTCCTTTCTCTTTCATTTCTTTTTCACTTAGCCTACCAATTCCTCTCATTATCAGTTTCTCAAGTTTATATTCATGGAAGTATCAGCCAGTATATTTTAAAAAGGTTAATTGTTATTTCAGAGACTTTCTATCTCTCTGAATCCAAAGTCAGAAATGACAAAAACCAAGGTAAATAAATTAGGGATCATCCTAATTCTTTACTTTCACTTCATACATACATTACAACTAAGCCTTCTCAATTCTATGTTCTTTAGAGCAAAAAAAGAAAAAAATTCACTTGACATATTCACTATTATTCTCTAACTCTTGCAATGAATATGGACCTAATAAAGATTCTTTCAATGAATGAACAAGTAAACTATACCTCGAAAAAAGAGAGCTTAGGAGAGAGATATCTGATGAAGCCATTTTGTATTATAAATTCAATTTTCAAAGCACAAACAAATTTGAAAATAAAATAGAGCCACTAGCATGAAGTTTCAGGGGAAAGCCTTTTCTCTGTATTAAGAGATTGCAGAAGAAAACAATGATTATACATGGCAAAATTACAGATTCAATCAGGAGACAGAAATTAAACAACTTGAATTTGGAAAATTTGAAGAATACAACTATTACACAAGATTGAGATAAAAAGGAAAAGCTAAGGGAAAAGAACTGCACAGATTATAGGGATGACAAAAGGCGAATTTATCTACTTAGAGGTGAGATAGAGCTTTTCAACTCAGCTCAGGTCTGAGATAAAGACCTTATTGGAGGACACAGCTATGGCTCACGGAATGGCTGAGAAGCAGCCTGGGCCGAGATGCAAGGGGAAACTTCCTGGAAATCCTCCTTCTAGTGTGTTGGGAACACTATTCATTAGAACGGAGTATTTTCCTACCCAGGAGCAAGGTGTGTCTTTCCATTTTTTAATATCTTCTTCTATCTCCTTTTTTCAGAGTGCTACAGTGTTCTGAAAATGGAGATATCACTCCCACAGCTACTATATAGATTCAATGCAATCCCAATTGAAATCCCAACAGCGTATTTCACAGATCTAGAGAAAAAAAATACAAACATTCATCTGGAACCACAAAAGACCTAGAAGAGCAAAAACAATTCTAAGTTATAGGGATATGGTGGGGGGTATTATAATCCTGAACCTGAAACTACAATATAAAGCTACTGTGATAAAAACAACATTGTACTGGCAAAGTAACAAACCTGAGAATCAATGGGGTAGATTAGCAGATCCAGAAACTACTCCAGATACATTGAGTCACTTCATTTTTGACAAAGGAGGTAAAAATCCTCAATGGAGGAAAGATAGCCTCTTTAACAAGCGGTGCTGGAAAAACTGGGCTTTAACTTGACAAAGGCTAAAGTTAGACTTCTCTCTTTAACTGTGTACCAAGCTAAAATCAAAGTGGATAAGAGACCTAAATTTTAAAAGAGACACACTAAACCTGCTGCAAAACAGATTAGGTAAGACTTTTGAAGATATTTGCTTAGGGAAAGACTTCTTGAACAAAACCTCTATAGCAAGAGAACTGGCAGAAGAAATCAACAAATGGGATCTCATTCTATTAAAAAGCTTCTGCACAGCAAAGGCAACTACCAACAGAGCAAAAAGGCAACCAACAATACGGGAAAAAATCTCTACCAGCTGTTCCCCAGACAAAGGGCTACTATCTAGAATATATAAGGAGCTTAAAAAAAATCAGCCCATCCAAATTTAAAGACCTAATTTAAAAATGGGCATCTGAAATGAACAGATACTTTTCAGAGGAAGAAGTAAGAGCAGCTAAGGGGTAAATGAAGAAATGCTCAACATCATTGGTAATTTGAGAGATGCAGGTGAAAACAACACTGAGATTTCATATCACTCCACAAAGAATGGCTGCTATTTCAGAATTAGCCAGCAACAAATTTTGGCGAGGCTGTAGAGAAAAAGGAACCCTTCTCCACTATTGGTGGGAATGTAGACTCATACAACCTCTGTGGAGATCAGTGTGCAGATTACTCAAAAAGCTAGGGTTGGAAGTCCCATTTGGCCCGGCCATTGCTCTGCTAGATATATACACAAAGGAATTAAAAGATTCATATCACAGCGACATATGTGCACCCATGTTTATAGCAGTTCAGTTTGTGATTGCTATATCTTAGAAACAACCCAAATCTCCATCAACTGGAGACTGGATAAAGAAAATGTGGTTCTTTTATAGAATGGAGTATTATTCTGCCATTAAAAATGATAAGATTGAGTCATTCATTCTTAAATGGATGTACCTTCTGAACATCCTCATAAGGGAAATAAACAGGTCACAGATGTGTAAATATTCTATCTTTTCTCTGATATGAGAAAATGAAGATGTAAATGAGTTGTAGTATGTATAGGTGATACTGTGAAACAGAAAATATTTAAAAGGAAAGAGGGTGTCGGAGTAAATAACAAGGGGAAAAAGAATGTGACAGTAATAAAGAAAACAAAGCTTATGTATATGGGGCTGGGGGGGGTTGCAGGGCTAGGGGGAAGTGGAAAAAATGAGAATCAAGTCATGTCATACTCTGGTACAAACTCTCAATGTGTATGATGATGTGAATGCGATGATGATGTGTATTTATAATGTACCAACAAAGATTTGAATTAAAAAAATAAAAGAATGGAGAATTTCGTTGACTTTCCATCATGAAACTACCAGAGGTGGGGCTGGGAGAGCTGACATGGTGCAGCCCGAGAGCCAGGCACTGGTGAAGGTGCTTGTGCTCAAACAAAGCCTTTAAGAGGGCACAATGCACCGGGAAGGAAAAGCCCTCCCACCTGCAATGCTGTTTCCCTGGGGCTGACAAAAATATCTAAAGGACCCATTTCCATTTCCACACAACATGAAAAAAGGACTCAATTGAAGATAAGAGCTAATACAATCATAAATGCCACAGTCCACTTGGTTTCCATATGGAGATGTCTAAACCCACTTTAAAAAAAGCAGAAGGGGCTTCCTCAGCATCAGAGCAGTGCAGCACAGAAAGCTACTCCCACATTCATTCATAACTTACAACCCCTTTTGTGACAACCAATCAGAAGAGCAACATAGGGCTATCAATGGGGAAATCCCAGTTTCTTTCATAGTTCATATCAGTATCAGAAAGTTCCTTCTTTTATCTAACATGAATCCTTCTTATACGGGAGGGCGGGGGGGGGAACTATGTGGGTCTGTTTTTGAGGTCACCTCACTCTAGCACTAAACAACTTCAGATAGAGTTCTAGGCCTATCACTTTAGATTACAATTCTTTAAGGAAACTACTATCTGTTTGATCCTATAAAAGAAGAATATCTACTTCACAGAGTTGCTACAGTATGAGGAATAAATCAACTAAATGCAGCTTAAATCAATTAAACTGTATGAGATTTAGAACTTAGCCTTGCAAAAGTCAGTAAATGTAAATTATTTTGTCTAGAGAGATGGAATGCGTATATATTCTGTCTCCTTACACTACAATGAAGGCTCGAAAGGAAAGGAGGAGTTGTCTCTTTTGTTCACTGTAGTATTCCTACCACCTAGAAGAGTTCTTGGTCCAAAAAGGTGCTCAAAAAAATTTGTGTAATAGACCACTGATCACAAAGCCTTTCTCTATACGGACATAAAATGTCACTAATGGCAACTCTTCTAAGTCCAAAAGATTACAATAAAGTAACTAAAATGAAAGTCAGGATACATCAAGAACAGGTACAAATGATCAATGCTGAATGTGATCACAATGTACATCTAAAATGTACCTATAAACTTAATAAAGGACAAAAGAATAAAAACAGTTAAGGTGGAGGAAGAAAAGGATGTTGGTCTCTTTCAAGAGGACCAATAATCAGCAGTAGATTTCTCTGGTGCTTTAACTTAGGTGGCTATCTCATTTAATAGCTCTAAGATCTGGAAAAATTGACCCATTTCAGCCTCACTTTCCTCTTTTCAAAGGAAGTAAGTTACTTCAAAGGACCATAGAAATATATTTTTAAAAACCCACAAAGAGACAGAGAGATAGAGATATGAAATACATTATAGCATAAAGTCCTTGTTTGAGCATCATGCAATTAGCTTTGGCTATGCCCCTAAACATAAACTTTCACTGAAAAGGCTATTCTACAGGGTTTTCGGAAGAGATCTGGTACCATTTAAATTTCAACAGTATTACAAATTCTGTAACCCTCCTAAACCTTTTTTCAATACTTTTTCTCAAAAGAACATAGCATTGTGTTCTGAATCTTCGGTAGGTAAAACAAAGCACCTAAGATTCATCCCACCTATACACATCCAATTTAACAGCCAACCAAAACACCTAAAAGTATGAAGAATGAGACTCGAGTATAAATATTCTGAAAGCTGACTGCTGATATGACAACCACGTTGTTTATGTTTAACAGAAGAGAAATCGTTGATCATTTTCACAATACTTTTTAGAACATTATCTTCACTATTAGTTAACTTCCCAATATCAAAGTAAACGTCCAGCAAAAGAAAAACCAGATACACAAACAATACAAGTTAATAATAGTAACAGCATTGTGTAATGGTATCAACATATGTATTCTAACTACAGGCAAGTAGGTGTTGGCAAAACTGTAATTCATTCTTAACCCATAGAAACAAGTAATTTTATTATTGACTCAAAACAGAGGCGATAGCTATTTTTCTGGCTGTATTGGAGCTCATTTAACATGGAAAGTTTTTCTAAATATCATAGAAAAGATTCAGACACACTACTTTCGCTAAAAATAATTACAGAGGGGAAAGCTGAACTTAGGTGAGTACCACCAGTTTTACAGCAATGTACATTTTCCTACTTGAAACCTGGAGATGAAGTTTTTAAGATCTCTAGGTCCCAAGGATCTCAGTTCTAGGTGAGAACGCCTAGACCCAGAAGAGTGAAGTGATTGGTTCCCATCTTCCCTCTCCCAACTTACACAGACAGCCACTCTGTGAAGTGCCGATTAGAACTGGCTCCCTCACTCCACGAGAAAGCCCCACGCCACATTCCATTCCATTTAGTATCACAAGAACTAAACTACCATCTGATCCGGTTGTAGTTCTTTCCCATCTCTTTATAAGACCACCTCTGTCACAGAGAAGACGGGATGGGGGGTGGGGGTAGTAGGTCTACGGCTGTCACTACTGATCTAAATTTTAACTGGAAAACTTTTGAGATGTGACACCACCAACTTATACAAGAAAAAAAAAATCACAAACTAAGTTATTTACCGCAGGAGTGATGAACCATTCAACTCGAATATAAAAATTAAAAAGACATCTACATTTGATCTTAGTAATTATCATCCTTTTTGTTAAAACAGTGTCCTTTCTCGTTTTACACATATTCTGAAACAAATTTTAACAAACCGTGTATGCATTTCAAAGCAGTTTGAGTTTGGATAAGTTTAAGCATCCTATCCATAATACACTGTATTCACTAACTTGTTAGTTACCCTATCCTTAACATTTCGTGTGCGATGGTTTTTAAAGATTTCAGCGGAAAAAAAACCTAAAAAAATAAAACCTCTTAATAGTCCACACAGGTAGAAAAATGACCTTAAGCTTAACCTTAAACACGGACGTAAGTAAAGCACACAGGGAATTCCGTCGCTATTCCAGAGTCCCTCGCGCCCCTCCCCCAGAGGACTGGCGGTGGAGGGAATCTCAGAAGCCTGAAGCGTCCGCGCCAGCCGGGGAGCAAGCCCTCACGTTTTTCCGCATTCTGCAACTCTCAGCCGCTTAGTGCGGCAAAGGCCCTAACCTACAACCTTCATCCCAGAAGACGCCAGCATTTCCCGTTGCTGCCCAAACTCAACTGCAGACGGAAGACAGCAATGAAAGACCAGGTCGTGCCACCCAGGGGCATCGGACGTGGGACAAGAAACCCTTTTCGCTCCCAGCCCAAATCGGAGCAATGGGTGTAATGGGTGTGTGGCGAAAGCAACTTCTTAGGTGGTTCCCTAAGACAAAGGGCTGCGAGTTGGAAACCACCCCATGCTCGCGAAGCCGGGAGGAACGCTCCCGGGCCTGCACCGGAGCAGCGTGCAGCTCGCGTCGCGATAGCGCTAGACCGCGCGCCCACACTCCGGAAGTACCCGGAGACCCCACTCCCCCGGCAGAAATGACCCTCTCCTCCACCTGTAGCCCGCGACG
>PVIR01037666.1:0-15165 GCA_004026965.1 Petromus typicus | reverse complement strand
AGGCATTTTCCTACTATGATTTCCTACAATCAGGCATGCTACGATTTTCCCTAGAAATACCTTCATTGTGTCCCACGGATTAAGTTGTACTGGGGTTACCCTTTAATTGTAGAAACTGTCTAATTGCTTTGGTGACTCATTGGTTGTTCAAGAGAGTGTTATCTAATTTCCTTGTGTTTGAGAGGTTCCTGAAATTTCTTTTGCTATTGATCTCCAACCTCAAGGCACAATGTCCTGATAGTATCTAAAGGATAACTTATATTCCTCTGCATTTACTTAAACATGCTCTGTGAACTAGCATGTGGTCTATTTTGGAAAATAACCCATGTACAGATAAGAAGAATGTATATTCTGATTCCGTAGGGTGGAATACTCCATAGGCATCTATTAAGTTCATTTGTTCAAAAGTTTTATTTAGCTCAAATATTTCATCCCTGATTTTATGCAGTGAGGCAGACTGTTCTGCTCCTCACAGTGGTCTTAATATCCCCCCCTGCCTTCATCATGTGGGTCTTAATCCATTTTCAGCGCTGCCTGCTGTGGCAGCGTACTTCCTCTCCAGCCAGCGTGATTCTCTATCCATCTGGGGCCAATTAATATACGTTAATACTAGCAGCTACTGCAGTCCAGAGTGTGCAGCGCTCTGTTCCACTAGCGCTTCCCCATGGCGTCCCCTGGTGCTCCCGAACGCACTGCGCATGCGCCCTGCGGGGTGTGCGGTGAGCACCTCCCCCTTCTTCCTGTGGTCTCTCTCTTCACTCCTCGTATCTTTACTCCTTGCCTCGGATCCTTCCCAGTTCCCGGGGACCCACTTCTCTCCTCCTTCTCCTCAAGCTCCATGGCATAATATTTTAAAATGGTGTAACCAGTAATTTGTAACGTTCTGAATATCTTTGAACATATTTTAAAGGAATGGCTTTGTCAGATATCTTCCCTGCTCCCCCTAAGATCTTATCAGTTTTCTGCTGATGATATAAAAATGATGATGAGCTTGTTTCTTTGATTAGGATTTAATCTTTATTCAGAGTAGCTTTTGTTTTGAAAGATTTTGAAGTTGTTAATCTACCATGCATATTTTGTGAAGAACTGCATTACAGATATTTTTTTAACTTTTTTCTATTTACTGCAGTCATTAAATGGCATACCAGTTCTTTCATACTCTATAGAAGTTTTCTGAAAATACCCACCAGGATACTGAGGCACTTTACATCAGAATGGTTGCCATTTTGGTGCTCTAGAAAATAATTTATTTCACATAAGCCTGTGGTCAAATCATATTAGTCAGCCTGGAATAAATTTTAAATAGCTTGTTCAGTTCTTATACCTTTACTTTATGAATTAGTTTCATTTTTATTTTATCATATAGAACACTGCCTTAGTCATCATAATGTAATTTTCATTTGTGTACCTTCTTTTTCATGTTAAAGACCTTTAAAGAAAACATTAAATACATGTCAAAAATAAACCGTAGGGTTTTAACTTCCAAAAAATACAAACATATTTCTATTAGTTATTAGTCACTGATCTAAATTCTTCACAAGTGTACCATTAAAATTTTACTTTGCTTTAAAAACAATTGTTTAGCCTGTGGAAATATCACAGACTAATAAATGAACTTCAAATCATATTCTAATCCCTGGAACATGGGAATATACTTTCTATAGAAAACAACCTTTGCAGGTGTGATTAAGGATTGTGAAAATCAAATTTTAATGCATTACCTGGATAAGATCCATATGCAGTTGCACCCGTCCTGATGAGAGATTCCACACAGGCAGACGTGAAGGCAATATGAACATAAAGATGAAGGCTGCACTGATCTGGGCACAAGACAAAGAATGCTGATTCTCCCTGGACCCATCTGGAGAAACTACAGCATGTCGAACACTGTTATAACTCAGTAATGTATTTTTTGTATTTCTGACAACATGAGACATATAAATTGTGCCATTATAAACTACCAAGCTTTTAATAATTTGGAAGAACAGTCCCAGGAAATTAATTCATAAATTATTTGCCAAAATTACTCCAAAAATCCAGTGACATTATAATAAATGGTATAAAATGGAGAGTTCTTGAAAGCCAAGATAAATTATGCAGTCCTAATGCAAAGAACAAGTAAGTGGAAAACAAACTTCCAGACCATCTGTGGTTAGAACATCCTGCAAGACTTTAGATAACTCTAAGGCTGGGGATTCAGCTCAGTGGTTCAGGCACCTACCTTGCAAGTACAAGGTCCTGGATTTGATCCCCTGTAACCACATACAACAATACTGGGCATGGTGACTCATGCCTATCAGCAATCAGTACCACATACCAGTGTCAGGCATGGTGGCTCACACCTGTGATCCCAGCACTCGGGTGGCAGAAGCAGGAGGATTGCTGTGAGTTCCAGGCTCACCTAGGCCATATAGTGAGCTCAGGGCCAGCCTGAACTGCAAAGCTGGACCCTGTCTCAAAAAGGGGAGGAGGGTACCAGGATTGAGCCTGCCTTGCAAGCACAAGGGCCCAGGTTAGGTCCCCTGTAACCACATACAACCTTGCCAGACATAGACTCACACCCATCAGCAATCAGAACCACATACCACAGTGCCTGGCTTGGTAGCTCATGCAAGATTCTTTGCAACAAATATCTAACCAAACAACTTCCTGGTTGTTAAAACCACAAGAATTAAAAATATTCATGGCTACTTTTTTTTTTTAATCTTTATTGGTACATTAAATATACACATCATGATTGCACTCCATAATGGGGATTTGTACCAGTATAAGACACAACTTAATTCTCATTTTTTCCCATAGCCCCACCCACCCTACCACCCCCCCCATATATATAAAATTTGTTTCCTTACTTTTTGTTACAATCTCCATCATGGCTACTTTTTGACAGTAAAGTTGAAGTTTAGCAGAAGAACATAAAGAGAAAACCCAATACAGAAATTAAAATCTTTAAGGAAAGTAGAGAGAGGCAATATAATAAGAGGGGACATGGGTATGAGTAAATATTGACTCAGAACAACAGAAGAGTAAAACTCATCAACCTACAAGAGGACTACTGAGAGAGTAGTGAAAGAGAAACTCCACAAAAGGTAGCTTTCCTCAGATGAGGGTGGCAGTGTTGAGATAATTACCTGAAACTGGACAAAAAAGGAGCAAATTCCTTTCCTTGTCTTCGAACTCACTCATGCAAAGAGAAAAATACTTTTGATACACCCTACAGTAAACAGCATAATTTCTATAGAAATGAAATCAATAAAGAGTTTTACTCTCAGAAGTATCATAAAAAGGAGAGAAAGTTTAAGAAGCAATATACAACTACTCAAGCTTTCCAGACAAGTAGGAGCAATAGGATGATGAATACATACACAGATCAATTCATCAGCTGATTATTTGAATGTTTCTGTTCTTTTGAGAAAAGGTAGGCTTAAATTTCTCATAACTAACTTGATCATATTAAAAATGGAGACTACTAAAAGATGGTTTAATGATGAGAGTAGTTATCTGGGATAAACAGGTGCCCTTATTGTGATGATTTCCAGCTTAATTTTACCACAAGTTCTATGTGGTGAGGATTTGTTTCTGGACTTGTGCCAGCCCTGAGAGATGGTGGAAGTTTTAGAGGATGGGCTTTGGTGAAAAAAGCTAAGTAACAAGTCACTGGCAAGGCATTCTCATGGGGTACTCGTGGGGGACCCAGGCACTTCTCTCTCTTCTCACTTCTTATTTTATTTTATTTATTGATTGATTTTTCTTGAAATAGCATCTCACTTTGTAGTACAGGCTGACCCTACACTTACTATGTATCCCAGGCCAGCCTCGAACTCCACAACGCTCCTGCCTCTGCCTCCCAACTTCTGCAATTACAGATGTGAGTCACCAGGCCCAGCATTGTAGTATGTGGTACTGGGGATTGAAGTTGAGGCATTGTGTTTTCCAGGCAGATGCAGGAACCACTGAGCTAAATCCCCAACTCTCCTCTTACTTCTTGAGGTATTGAGCTGAGACAATTTCCACAGTTACTTATTTCTACAATGATGTTCTTGATCGTCTTAGACCCAAAAGCAATACAAGATAAAATAAACACAGACTGAAACTTCTGAAAATGTGAGGCCATAAAAGTTGTTCCCACTTATAACTTGACATTAGTATTTTATTAAAAAAACAAAAATCTCAAGTCATTAAAATACTTAATGCTATATTTTCATGGGATGAACAGCAGAAAAATACAAATTGTGATGTCAAAAAAAACCAACAAAATGAAGCATTGAGGATTTAGCTCAGTGGTTCCAGTACCTGCCTTCAAAGTGCAAGGTCCCTGGTTCAATCCCCGGTAACCGCATCCAGCAATGCTGGATGTAGAGATTCACACCCATCAGCAATCAGTACCACATACCACAGTACTGGGCATGGTGGCTCACGCCTATAATCCTAGCACTTGGGAGACAGAGGCAGGAGGATTGCTGTGAGTTCAAGGCTCAGCTCAGGACCAGCCTGAACTACAAAGTGAGATCCTGTCTCAAAAAAAGAAAAGAAGAAGAAGAAGAAGAAGAAGAAGAAGAAGAAGAAGAAGAAGAAGAAGAAGCAGCTGGGATTTTAGTTAAGTGTGTCAACACAAGCAGATCAGGGCTCGGATCCAACATCACTGCTAAAAATGCATAAAATATGAAGAATAATACAAATATATTACAAACTGATATTGGAATAAAAGGACTTATAACAACACAAATTATGGAACAAATGGTCTACATCAGAGCCAGAAAAACATTACATAAGTCAGATTATCAAAGGTTAATTAGAAAAAAAAGATTAAATTATATAAATAAAGATGCAGAAAGGATAAAATTTTTTAAAGGGAACAAAATTCTGTCATGCTGAAAGGCATTCACTTCAACCTTGTCCATACATGGACTGAAAATAAATAATAGAAGCCATATCTTGTGCACATGGAAAACAAAAAGTCACGGAGTTACCAACACTGATGTGAGGAAAAATGGGTATTTATAAAAACACTATGGAGGGCCAGGGATTTAGCTCAGTGGTTCCAGCGCCTGTCTTGCAAGCACAAGGACCCGGGTTCGATCCCCAGTAACCACATACATTACTGGGCGTGGAGACTCCTCCCAGCAGCAACAAGTACCACATACCACAGTGCCGGGCATGGTGGCTCACGCCTGTAATCCCAGCACTTGGGAGGCAGAGGCAGGAAGATTGCTGTGATGTGAGTTTGAGGCTGAGCTCAGGGCCAGCCTGAACTACAAAGTGAAACTCTGTCTCAAAAAAAAAAAAAAAACTAAAAAAGAAAACACTATGGAAAGATAAAATGTCAAAATAAAATGATAAAGGGCAGAAATAAATAAAATAATAGAAAAACATCAATGAAATTAAATGTCAAGGTTGTGTAGGAGAAAAATCAAAATCAGCCAGGGATTTAGCTTAGTGGTTCAGCATCTGCCTTGCAAGCACAAAGACCTGGATTTGATCCCCGGTATCCACATATAACAATGCCAGGAGTGGAGACTCACGCCCAGCAGCAACCAGCACCACATCCAACAGTGCCAGGCATGGAGGCTCACACCTATAATTCCAGAACTCGGGAAGCAGAGGCAGGAGGATTGCTGTGAGTTTAAGGCTGAGTTCAGGGCCAACCTGAACTACAAAGTGAGACCCTGTCTCAAAAACAACAACAAAATAAATCAACAAGATGAAAATGAGGTAGATTAAAAAAGAGAGACCAAGAAAATCAGGAATGAAAAAAAAATCACAATCGATAACAAAGATATACAATTAATCACAGCTACTATAAATTATTACATGACAACAACTGGGAGTATATAAGAAAAGGATAAGTTCCTAGATAAGTATAACATGACAGATATATGATGGAAAATAAAATAAACAGTAACAGGCATATTGAATTGGTCAATCAGAATCTTCCATCAAAAAGTTCTTTTAAAAAATCTCCCATCAAAATCCATGGACTGATGACTCATGGTGAATTTAACAAAATGTGAACACTACCAATTCCTCTAAAACTCTGACAAAATAATGACTATTTCAGGAATGAACATTTCTTAATTTTTTTTGGAGGCCAGTATTAGCCTGACACCAAAGTCTGACAAGCACACTTCAGAAAATGAAAATTACAGGACAGTGTCTCATTCTCCCACTCACTCAGCCCTGGGTGAACTCAGATGTATTTTCGGTCCCTAATTACATGAGAAGGAGAATAAGATAATGATGAGGTATGACTTCTTACAAGCAGGTCAGCCAACCCTCAAATTTGGCAATATTAAGAGTTGATAATGATGTATAACTTGGATTTCCTAATAAAGACAGCTGCTCCCAAATTGTAACGTGTATTTAACTTAGCTTTAAGTTTAACAGCAAACATGTTGGGACTGCCAGGAAGTTCACCAGCAAACTCATGACTAACTTGGTGTGCTGTGTTAAGACAACAGAAAGTTGAAGTCATCTCCAGAACTCTAACTTCTCTGGCTCTTGTTTCTTGCTTACTTCTTATGTCTATTTTCTATTTCATGATCCCACCTAAAATTCACCAAAAAGTTAGGTGGTCTCTGTTTGCAAAATACATCATGCAAATAACCACTTCGAAACTCCAATATGTGCACTTAATATCAACTAATCTCTTGACATCTGTAGAGATCAATGTCTAGTTCTCATCCTTGTGTATAGCATCAAACTAGAAATTACAAATTCATAAGATGATTTCCCTGGATAGCAGGAACATCCTTGCATGAAAAGTCAGTAAATGACACCACTGGGAATCTTAGTGGAGTCAACTCTCCCACGCCTGCTAGTTCCGTGGCTTGTGCAAAGATGAATGTCTAGTTGTCATCCTTCGTGCAGCATCAGACTGCAACTTACAAGTTAGTAAAAGAAGTGAACCAGATACTAGAATTATATATAGGAACATCCTTTGATGATGAATCAGTAAGTAACACACTGATGGAAAATTATTGGGCCCTAGTAGGCGTAATCCTTCAACTGACACAAAGAGTAAACTCCCCCAAACTGTCCCCACAATGGGGATACATATTTATCTGGAATTATAAAACAGTACTTCAGTCTCCGTGATTAATTCCACCACACTCACCATCAATCACCAATCAATACTTGACCTACATTTTCTGAATGTTTGTCAACTCATTCTCTCAATTGGAATATAAAAATATACTGTTAGTCCTGACTACAACAAAAAAAATCTTTATGTTGCTCCTTCATATATTAGAGGGTAACAAATATTTGCTGTACTGCAAGCAGCTGAAGGGACATAAGGGGTTGAACAAGGGAAAACATGTAAGCATAAAGTCAGTAGCACACAAGAGATTTATTAGAACTATGCTCTCACTGATTTGCATGCAGAACATTGTTCAGTGTAAGGCTGCCTAAAGGCAGTAGCAGGGCACCATCCCGTGGGCAGAAAGGCTAATGGAACTCCATGGACGGAGAAGTCCAGAGAAGGTTCTGTGTCTAGGTGCTGGCGGGCTGCAGCACTGTGCTACAGCACATAGTCACTAGTGTAGCAATAGTTTGTAGCCTCCTGTATAGATGTAGTAGATGTTCAGAAAAGTTTTGAAGGAATGTAGACAAGGCAACTTCTATTTAAATAGATAAAAATCTGCTTGCTTGGGCTAAGTTTAAAGCAAATAGACATGTTAAGCCTTGAGTTTGATGCTAGATTACATTTAAGGTAATGTGTCTCAGTCTACCATGAAGTAAAAACATAGGGAGCATATCCATTAAGAAAATATATAATTTACAAGGTAGGCTTACCATGGCTTCAAGGAATGCAAAAGGGCCATTAGTGCTTTGGAGAGGCAGACAGTTCTGTCATACGTGGAAGACCTGAAGCTCATTGCAGAGTCCCTGTGAGCCCATACCATGGAGAGGAAAGGTCCGCGCTGGGAGGCGGAAGAGTCTGAACTGGAAGGCTGAAGGATTGCTGCGCAGGGCGCCGTGGAAGCCTCTCGACGGATTCAAAGGGGAAGGAGAGGACAGGCCCTCCAGAAAGGAGACGGAATGGACACTCCCTCCTTCTTTCACTCTTTATTCTCTCCAGGCTCCACATCTATTGACTGGCGCCACGTGCCAAGGTGAGTCTTTCCCTGTTCAGTCAATCCATCATCCAGGAATATCCCAATGAATCAGGTGTTCCTCACTCGAATAGACCGTGGAGTAACTATCACAGGGAGGGAAGAGCATGGACACATTGCTTCACTTATGAAACGTGCTGTGATAGACACTATAAAAACAACTAAACAAAATAGGTAAACTTCTTCACTCCATATATCTTACAGAGTTACTTGTCAAAAAAATTTATGAACAAATGAGTCTTCACTCATTGGATGGGTTAATATATATTGATTAATAAAATTTGGAGAAAATAGAGGCCTATACACATTTAGCATGACACAACTCACATAAAATCTCAGGGCCAACATAGATATATCAATTAAAATGAAATAAAGAGTGCTCCTTATTTTTACTCCTAATACATTAACTAATGTCTCACTCATTGTCATGAAACTGATTCTCTAATGTGTAATTATTACCACTCTTTGAAACATGAGGAAATGCATGTTTTAAAATACCATGTCCTAAAAATTATACCTACTGAGTGATGATGTAAAATTAAAATATTTTCCCATTCCAATCCAAAGTATACCTTTTGCCCAATAAACTACAATTATGTCTGTTCAGAGTAGCAATATTTTACAGTTAAATAATGACAGTGTTGTAACAATAATCTCTCTTTTGGGAATTTTTCTTGGCAGAATAATGTTCTGAACTTTTGCCCGGGATTCTAAATCATAAGAAAAATTACATGTGAATAATTCAGATGCCTTAGTGTAAATAATCTTAGTTTAGATTCACAGAAAACAAGAACACTTGGTTACACCCTTCTTTATTCATTTTTTTTTTTGACAAGTTCTTGCTTTTGTAGTTCAGACTGGCCCTGAGCTCAGCCTCAAACTTAAAACGGTCCTTCTGCCTCTGCCTCCTAAGTGCTGGGATTACAGATGTGAGTCCCCATGCCCAGCACTGTGGTATGTGGTACTGATTGCTGGTGGGTGTGAGTCTTCATGCCCAGTACTGTTGTATATGGTTACCAAAGATCAAACCTGGGTCCTTGTGCTTCAAGACAGGTGTTGGAACCACTGAGCTAAATCCCTGCCCTATTTATTTATTTATTTATTTATTATAAATAATTCATATAAATAAGTTATTATAAATAATTTATAATAAATAAATATTTATATTTATTGTTTATAAATATAAATATAATTTATAAATTTACAAATATAAATATAATTTATATTTATTATATTTATTTATAATAAATAAATAATTTATTATTTATTATAAATAAATAATAAAAAGCTGGGTCTTGCTTTGTAGCTCTCAGGCTGACCATGAGCTCACTTTGTAACCCAGGTGAACCTCGAACTCACAGTAATCCTCCTGCCTCTGCCTCCTGAGTGCTGGGATTACAGGCATGAGCTACCATGCCATACCATACTGTGGTATGTGGTACTGATTGCTGGTGGCCGTGAGTCATCACATCCGGCATTGTTGTATATGCTTACCAGGGATAGAACTAGGGACCTTGTGCTTACAAGACAGTTGCTGGAATCACTGAGCTAAATCCCCAGTCCCTCACCCTTCTTTATTCTTTAGTCCTATATGGTATCTATCCACAATGATGTTAAATGCTGTCATATTTAACTTGCAAAAAACAATATTTATCTGGCTGGTGCAGAACAAATCCCAGAAAGTCATGGTAAAATGCTATGTTCACCCCAGGGGTGCAAGGACAAAGGGGAGGGGACCCTCCAGGATGAAAAGAACCTGCCCACTATGCGGCCTCTTTCCCACTGCCCCAAACATATTTTGCCTTCCTTTTATAAGTCTTGTCACTTACTTGTGTTCCCTAAGAAGGTGTTTTCTCACAGATACAATAGCTCCGCATCTTCTGACAAACCTAATCCTTTAATAAAACTGATGTACTTTCCACAAGTCTTTTCTTCCAAGTAGTGGCTTTGGTGGATCAAGCGGGTGGACTTTGGCCCAGTAACAACATTTTACCTTTCCAATAAGCAATAACTAACTTCTTTGATGAATATGTGGTTTTAAAACAACAATAAGTTACATTTGAAATGTTTTAACTATGGTTTTAGGGCAAGGACACAAAATTATAGAAAAAGTCAAAAGTTAATTTTTAAAACCAGGTTAAGTTAAATAGTAGAATAATTCTGTAAAGATGAAATGAGTTAATAATACTTGAGCATCACTTGTAGGGGAGGTTTACTGAAATGAAATGGAAACTATAAAAGAAACTTACATATCGCTTTGAATTTATTTTTCAGGATTCCCACAAGGTAAAAGCATGCAAGTCTCAAGGAAAGTAGGATACTTCCATGGAAACATCTTCTTATTTAGTGCCATAATAGGAGCAGGAATATTTGTAGCTCCGAAAGGGGTATTAAAATATTCTTCATTGAATATTCCTGTCTTCCTAAGTATATGGGCAGCTTGTGCTATACTGAGTATGATCAACGGTCTCTGTATTGCCGAAATAGGGACGACCTTCCCCAGAAGTGCAGCCCCTTATATTTTCATCAAAAGATCACTTGGATCTTGTATTGCTTTCCTGTATCTTTGGATGGATCTTTTTGGTCTTTTCACAAGACAAGCTGCTCAGTGTTTGTTGGTGGCTAGCTATCTAATTCAGCCTTTTTATGATCTGTGCCCACTTCCGGAGCTACCAGAGAAATGTCTAGCTTTGGCCGTTTTGTGGTCATTGGGACTTCTAAATATTCAAGGATTGACAACAGTGTCCTGGTTTCAAACTGTCAGTACACTGGTGAAGATGGCGATTCTCTGTTTCATTTCCCTAACTGGGATAGTTCTGTTAGTAATTGGGGATAAGGAAAATATTTTCAAGTTTGAGCATGCCTTGGACCCTGAACTTCCTGAAGCCTCACAAATTGCAGAAGCCATTCTTCAAGGATTCTATGCCTATGGGGGATCCGCACTTCTGGTCAACATGGCAGGTAAACCCCTTTCTAAAAATATTATGTAGCATTCATAAAGCTTTTTCAAGAATATAGAGGATAAATTGGATTTGCTTGCTTTGTGAAGTCTAATTCAATGTGCTCTTTGCTGGAAGGACATCCTTAAATCGCCATATGGAATCATTCTCTTGGACTATGTAGAATTTAATATTTTTCAGGTAATGCTCCATAAGAAATCTGGGAATTATAAAAAGTGTTCAAAAGATGTTATTGCACTTACTTCTAGTGTTCTGAGTTATTTTTACTATTTGCTGATACATTTTAGGTAAACATTACAATCACATTCATCATTGGGAATTTGTACCTGTACATGGTTCTGATTTTGCCCTATTCTCTCTACCTTTGACCTTTCCATCCCTCCCTACTTACAAAAGCTTTGTTTCCATTTATTCCTTCCCCCCCCTTTGAAAATTGTGTTCCTATTTCCCACTACTATATATTATTTTGGTCCTCATTTACACTTTTAGTTGAAACCCAGTTTTTTCAACATGTTTTATTAGAGGCTATCTTTCCTCCAGTGAGGTGTTAGGCTCCTTTGTCAAAGATGAGGTGGCTAAGTATGTCTGGAGTTGTTTCTGCATCTTTGTATCTGTTCCATTGATCTTTGGCTGTTTCCTTGCCAGTCTCATGCTGTTTGTATCACAGAGGGTTTGTAGTATAGTTTCCGATTGGGGACAGAGATACCCCTGGCTTGCCTTAGAATTGCTTTTGCTATTCTAGGGATCTTCTGTTTCCAAATGAACTTTTGAATTGTTTTCTCTAGTTCTATGAAATATGATGTTGTAATTTCAACTGGGATTGCACTGAATCTATTATAACAGTTTAGGAAATTCAGCCATTTCATTAAATTAGTTCTTCCCACTCAAGAACAGATGTCTTTCCACTTATTGATCTCCTCTGCAATATTTTTTCAGAGTGCTATAGTTTTTGAAGTAGAAGTCTTTTACTTCCTTCTTTAGATCAATTTCTAGGTATTTCATTATTTTTTGCATGCTATAATGAAAAGAATTTAATCTTTAATTCCACTCTCAGTGAGTCAGTTATTTGTGTGTAGACTATTGTATTTAGCTACTTTACTGAATTTGGTTACTAAATCTAGAAGCTTTTTGGTGGAATTTTGGGGGTTTTCTATGTCATGTATCATATCATCCACAAATAATGACAGCTTAATTTCTTCCTTTCATATGTTTATTCTATTTCTTTCTCTTATCTAATTGCTATAGTTAATGTATTCAGAATTAAACTGATCAAGAGTGATGATAATGGGCATTCTTGTCTTTTTCTTGATGTTAGTGTGAAAGATTTCAGTTTTAGACAATTTACTATGATGTTAGCTATTTGTTTTTCATAGATTATATCTATCATATTGATCAAAAGACCACTTTTCTGATTTTCTGTAGAATTTTTATTATGAATGAGTTTTGGACTTTGCTGAGTGCTTTTTCTGTACCTATTAAGATGATCACATAGTTTTTGTCTTTAGCTGTGTTAATGTAGTTACATTTATTGATTTACATGAGTTGAGCCATCCTTACATCCTTGGGATGAATCCAACTTGGTCAGGACATATCATATTCTTAATGACCTTCTGCATATTGTTTGATAGTATCTTATTGAGGAATTTTGTGTCTATATTCCTTAGGGAGATTGGCCTGTGGTTCTCTTTTTTTGGTTGGGTGTTTCTCCACCTTGGGGACCCAGGTGATACTTGCTTACAGGGATGCTTTAAGGAGTGCTTTTCTTTAGATTTGTTTAAAGAGTTTGAGAACTAGTGACATCAGCTTTTCTCTAAATTTCTTGTAGAGTTCAGGAGTGAGGCAGTCAGGACCAGGACTTTTCTTTGCTGATAATTTTAAAACTACATTTTCAATTTCAATGATTGATATTGAGTTGTTTAGAATTTTTGTATCTTTTTTGTTCAACTTTGGTAATTCATTTGTATGTAAGAGTCTACATATTTCTTCTTTGTTTTCCATCTCAATGGAGTTCAAGTTCTTAAAGTAAGTACTGATATCCTCTGGATTTCTACTGCATCTACTTTATTTCACTCTTTTCATTCATATTTGCATGGATTTGATCCTTTTATTTCCTTTTTAAAATAAGATTGATTAAGAGTTGTTAATATTATTATTTATTCAAATAACCAACTCTTCAATTCATTGGCTTTTTTAAATTATTCTCTTAGTCTCTATTGCATTGATTTTCTGCTTTAATCCTTTTAGTCTCTTCCCTTGTTTTGAGCTTCAGGTTTGTCCTGCTCTTCTTTTTCTAGGAGTTTGAGGTTAGGCATAAGGTTTTTTATTTGAGCTTGTTCTGTTTTCCTAATATAGGCACTCCCTACTATGAATTTCCTTCATAGAATTGCTTTTATTGTGTACATGGTTCTGATTTTGCCCTATTCTAGAAAAATTTTGCCCAATTCATGTTGTGACCACTGTAAATGCAAAAAAATTTATGGAATTGTCCATAAATTCTATCATTTAATTGTAGAAACTAAATGTTCTTTTGTAGTCATCCTCAGTGTCGGGGTGGAATGCGGCCAAGGATCATGTTCCGAGGCCCGGAGCAGGAGGGTGAGCACTCAGAGTCACCACGAAGACTCTGGGGAGGTTTCAGCAAATGCTTCCATCTTTAATGAGGATTATACAGGCTTATATAGAGCCCAGGGAGTTAATGTGGCTATGAGTGAGTAGGGCAACGGGGCTGTAGCTGATTGGTAGGGCACAGATTTTTTACCTCTTATGGTTAGCTCTTGGCCAAGCGAAGGAGTCACGACTAGAGGAATAGAAGGCCCCCAAGCAGCTGTAGGCCAGTTTCTACACACAGGAGTGAGCATGCTTGAACTCCTTTGAGTGTCTCCTAGCTTGCTAGGAGATATACATGCAGCATACTTGATCCAACCAGAATTGAGCTTCTCCTTCACTCTTTAATTTCCTCTGTGACCCATTGCTTGTTCAGGAGAGTACTATTCAATTTCTATGTGTTTATGAAGTTCTCATAGTTTCTTTTGTTGTTGATCTCAATTTTATTGTGCTATGGTCTGATAATACACAGGGATAACTTCAATTCCTTTGCATTTATTTAAGCATGTTCCATGACCTGGCATGTGGTCTAATTTGGAGATTGGCCTGTGTACAGCCAAAATTGTATTCCAATTTTCTGTCATGAAACACTCTGTAGACATTTATAAAGTCCACATATTCAATTAACAATATGGTTTTTAACTTATGTCTAGTGATTTACCCTTGTCATAATATTTTCCTCCCCTCCCTTCCATTTAATTTCTTGCTTATCTGATGCATTCATTCTATTGTGGTTCATGGAGTTGTAAACCTCTTTGTCTTTTACTACAATATTGTTTAGAATTCTTTGACTTGCTGGTTTGATAATCATGAAGTTCCTCAGGTGTTATTTGTCATAAAAGTATCTAATTTTTCCATGGATTTTGAAAGGTAGTCTTGTAGGCTACATTAATCTAGGCTGAAGGTTGTTTTGTTTTAAGGTTTGGAATATTTCACTCCAAGATCTTCTTTAGTTGAGGGTTTGTATTGAGAACTCTGCTCTGATTCTGATGGGCTTTTCTTTGTATGTGATCTGTTTCTTTTCTCTAACTGCTTTTAACATTTTGCTTTTATGCTAAAATTCTAGAATCTTGACTATTATATGCCTAAGTATAGATTTGTTTTGATTAGGGCTGGTTCAAGTTCTATCTGCCTCCCTTATCTCTGTAAAATTGTTTCTTCTTATTTGGGAAATTTTCTCGGATTACTTCAGTGAAAAGTTTATCTTTTGTGCTATGTCCCACTCCTTCATTGACTCCAATTAATCTTAAGTTATTTTCTTCATGATCTAGTAACTGTTGAATTGATTTCTCAGGATTCCTTGGTATTTTTAAGATATTTTTCTTTTCATGTTCACTGGACACAATCCTGTCTACTATATCTGAAATTCTGTTCTCTCATTCATGTGATCACCTTTTAAATAAAATTATCATGGATTAAGACATTTGCTTTGTTTTACCACATTCTTATTCTGCTATGGAAACTGCAATGGAATTTTTTTTTTTTTT
>PVIR01037665.1:0-14995 GCA_004026965.1 Petromus typicus | reverse complement strand
AAGACTCTTGTCCCCAGTCCCAGTACAGTCTGCTATCCACATCCGCGGGCTCCATATCCATGGACCCAACCAAATATGGTTTAAAAATGTTTGTTAAATATCTGTACCAAACACCTATATATTTTTCCTTGCCAATATTTTCTAAGTAATACAGCATAACAACTATTTATATGGCATTTACACTATAGTAGATATTAAGTGTAGACTAGAGATGAGTTAAAGTGACACAGGGACACAGGTAGATCACGTGCAAATACTATGCTATTTTCTATCAGTGACGCTGGCACTGATGGATTTTGATATTTGCGAAAGGGAGAAAGCAAAGTCCCAGAACCAGTGTCCCCCGAAGGATGACAGTAATACAGTCTTCCGAGTGAGGTCCAGTGATTTTGTTCAGTGATCAGGGGTTTTCTGCCTTATTCTGGACAATGTGACATGCAGTGAGATGACTCAGAACTCCTCTCATCATCCTTGTAGAGAACAAAAGCAAATGAAGGATCTTACTGGCAGAGTATGTTCTCCTGCCCTGGGGAAAACATCCTCTCTTGTCTTAGAGCTTTCCTTCTGCTTCCTCACCGCTAGGACGGGACCCCAGCTGCACAGTCTGCGTGTGTCCACATTACTTCTGACACCACTCTGTGTCTCACCAAGTACAATTTAATTCGATAAGGTCAGCAGTCCACCTGATGAGAACTTTCCTTTTCCTCTGCTTGGTAACACTAACTTCTATAGAACACAGTCAAGACCCTCTGGGGCAGGTGGAGCAAGGGAGTCAGGCTGTCCATCTTCCGAGAGTCCCCAAATTCTGGGCAGCCCATCCTGGGGTGTCAGGAGAGCAGGGCATCAACTGAAGCAAAAGATTGGTGAGGAGTGCACTCTTGAGCCCAAGAATCTCCCATTCATCACTGTCAAGCCGCCCCTACCTCCCACTGGGATCTGAAACAAAATCAAGTAGCCAAACAGGAGTTCCTTCCTGACTGTGGAGGGCAATATTATTAGCAAATTAGCAAACACATCCATCAGTGTTCAAAGAAAATCAGTGGGTTTGGAATTTTACAAAAACAGGAAAAAAGCCAGAACTAACAGCAGAAAAGTGATACACCCCTTCCACAGCAATTGTGGAACAGGCAGCTTCACATCCCCACCCCATTTCCTCCCCCAGGAGGAGGCCTCACCCTCTTTCCAGAGTGGTAACAATTCCCCTGTGCAGGCCAGGCCAGGGAGCTCAGCTGAGAATTGTTTGCGGCCTGCACCATGGAGAGCTAGGCTCCCCTCTCACCTCCCCGGTGCCCTGGGGCAAGTACACACCCCAGCTGTCCCTTTTGGAAGTCTTTCTGCAAAGCGTGCGTGGTACAAGAAGGAAGTGTCGCCTGAAGGCCCCTAATGATTTTTTCTTCCAGCACAGGATCCCTGGCAAGGATTGGGCATAAGGCCAAGAAAGCCCGTAAGTGACTAAGGAAGGGGGCGCGGGTTTCAACAGCTTCCTGCTATTAGAAAAATGAGTGGGACCATGTGGACTGTAGAGAGAATGGTGACAGAAGGCACAGGAACAGGAAGACCCCACTCACCCAGAGCGGGGTCAGTTGCTGGACCTGAAGGGGGGATTTAATCTCCGCTCCTTCCCTCTCTCTCTCCCCCTCCCCCCTCATAATTCTTTCCTTCTTTCTAAAATATGATAAAAGTTACAGGCTCTATCTCCCAAAAAAGAAAGAGAGAGCATTTTTTGGAGACTGACACACAAGGAGGCCCAAGTATCCCAAACCCCTTGTCGTCAGAAACCTCCACAGTCTGGAGGCAGACCCACCTGCAGCTCCCCACCCAAGAGCAGCTAGGGTGTGAACCTGGGCCTCTGCATCGGGGCGCAGAGGTCACTTTGAGCTAACAAAGGCTCCTTAAATCACAGGATGGTGTTCAGCCTCCTTCTGACATCTGGAATTTTAATGAGTTCAGACCAGGCACACAGAGCCAGGAGCCTGCTTTCGAGCCCTTGAAGAGCTTTTTAGAATAAGCATCTTGGTTGATTCTCCAAGAGAACAGTAGAAACTTGAAGATGTTGAAGAATTAGTTTGTATTGTTGAATAGCAGCTGCCTTTAGCAATGATGTACTAAAATGAATCCTCCTGTAGAGATTTGAGACACGTAATAACATACTACCGCCGTTCTGCTCAGCTATTGTATTGCTGCCTCTCTGAAAGCCTAGCTTAAGTTTCAGTGAGCTCATGACCTGCGGGGAGGCTGCCGTACAGCAGAGGACGCCAGGTATGCACAAGCCTCAGACAGTCCATTGTCTTTCTGCAATCTCATTCTGTCATTTGGCACGAGTGAGAGCACTACTCTCCACAAAGGAGGAGAGAAGGCAAGGGCTCCCGGGAACCCATCATTTCCCCTCCAGCACAGGCTCTCACTGAGGAATGTCCTACATCCTGAGCCTTTGCTTGCACTTCTCTGCTGGTCTCAGGCACTGAGTGCCCCTCCCCTCAGGGCAGTCCCTGCCTCCGTGACCAGAGTAGGCAGAAGGGGCTCTGCTGACTTTCCCCAAGTGTAACTCGCCGCTCAGCTGGCTCCTCCCTGTTCTACAGACCTGCTGCCAAGTTGCCCCTGAGGAGAATTCTTCACCAGGGACAAGGAGGCAGTGGTGGGCGCTCGCGCTCTCGTGGTGGCCCTCGGGTGTCAGAAGTAGTGGCACTTTCTGAAAGACCAACGCAGGAAGAGCTCAGGCACTTTCTCTGCTCTCTGTGTAAGGGGCTTCTGTTTGGATTTGCATTGTAAATGTTCCCCAAAACTCACATGTTAAAGACTTAGGACTCGATACAGCAATGTTCAATGTTTGCCTTTAGAAAGTGACTAGACCAGGAGGATTCTGACCTCGTTAACAGCTTAGACCACTGGTGGATTCATAGTCTAGTGGGCTTGAGTGTAGGTTAAAAGAGCAAACTCGTTTTTTGCTTCCGGGCCACTATGCGGTGAATATTTTCCATCACACACTCCCTACCATGGCGTGCTGTCTTGCTGCAAGCCTAAAAGCTATGGAGCCAAGTAAACAGGGACTAAAACTGAGTCAGAATAAGGTTTTCCTGCTTTACATTGACTTTCTCCAGCACTGTGTCACAGTGACGGAAAGCTAACACAGCCTCCGTCCCTGTTGCAGCAGGACATGTCCTCTGGGTTTCAGTGTGCTCAGCCCCTTCCCAAATCCCTGGTAAAAGACCTCTTTTCCCACCTCCTTGACCCCGGGGTGCCCCAAGGATGGGCCCTTCAGTCCCTTGCCTGCTGTGGAGGTCCCCACAGCAAGAACCACACCTGCTTCCAACAGCTGTTTGTGATGATAGCGAACTTGAGAGACTCAAAAACATCAGTGCTGAGAATAACTGGAAGTTTCCTCCCTCAGAATCTTCAATATAGAGAGGAGGAGACAGACCCAAAGTGGTAGGAAAAACAGTCCGTTGCAGTGTTTGACGTCGTCACTCACCCGATGTACACGTGCTTTTCCACTCGAGTCTTAGTTGCTACGTAATGTATTTTATGAGCACTTTATAGACATTCCTTTTTTATTTGATTTTATTGGTACATTTTATATATTTTACATTAGGATCACATCCAACACTGAGGGTTTGTACCAGTATGTGACACATCTTGATTCTCATTTTTTTCCATTCCCCTGCCCTCCCTACAACTCCCTGCCCCCCAACATATACATACGTTTTGTTTCCTTTTTTTTAACCATCAAATTGTTTTCTTTCCCTTCTTTACTAGCCACTACCCACCCTTTTCCCATTGAACATTTTTCTTCCTATTTCACAGTGCCTTCCTAACGAGTAGTTTTGATGGAAACTCCTAGGAGGAACAGATAGGAACTGGTTCAGAGGCCATGCAGCCCAGTCTCCCTCTTGCAGAGAGTATGTGGTGAACAAGAGCAGATTACAACCAGGAGTGTGATAACAAGCTGCCCTACTCATAAGATCAGGTGACCTCGAGGCCCCAGTCCTAGGAGCAAGTCCTTTAGGAATTTTGTGACCTGAGCAATATACTCCCTTGCTGCTGTGTCTCACTTCTCTGGAACCAGTTTCCTTCCCTCCGAAATGAGGGATTCTGGGACAGTGCTTAGCACCTGCCCCATCCTCACCCACAACTCTTCACTTGTTTGCTGAGAGAATTTAATGCAACTGACAGCGTGTTCAACCAATAGCATTTCTGAAATGTTCTCTTTTAAACATGACCTTGAAACAGAAGCTTTGCTTTTTGCTTTCCAAATAAAAGTTTCTCTGTTGAGCCCAGTTGGCTGTGAGAACCCACGACTGTCTCTCGGACTGTGGCGAAGGTAGAAAGGACAGAGCTGACAGGGCTCTGTTGGTTAACTGACAGCAGAGGGACCTTGGTGGCTGTGCCTTTCTATTCTTGGGACCTGTAGGGATCACAGATGTGTGGTAACATCAGGAAGCCGGATGATACAGATCCCGGCAAACTTAAACTCAAGGGCGATCTTAGAAGTTTCAGGATCCCCAAGGCCTTGCAGTGTCTTTAAAACAACAGAGACAAGACATTGACCCATCACTGTACAGCATCTCTTCCTGCTTTTTGGGGAGGTGGCAGTGGCACATGCTAAAACTATAGAAATGGCCTTGGTAACTGTAGACCTCCTGATTCAATAAATGTCCATTTCTTGTTGCAGCCTCCCAATGGAATGATGGTGCAGCCATCTTCAGAGTTTCTGAAGTCTCAAAATCCAGACAGGTGTTGCAGAACATGAGAACTGAACCCAGGTAAGACAGGAGGATGCTTGTCATCTTCCTCCCTCCAGAGTATATACCAAAGAGTGTTGTAGATTTGTTGCCAATTAGGTCAGAGCATTTTCTAAGGACCTGAGAAGACCTCTCTCAAAGGAAGTCCATAATTTCGAATGGAAAATGATAGATAAACTATAACCTGGGAAACTGAAACAGTATGTATCATAAGGAAATAATGCTACAATAGATATTTTAAGGGTGGGCTGGTAATACTGGCAAAGCAGAGAGAAATTGTCCGAATTTGTTAGTGTGTCTCCAGTGCAGTTGAGAGCAGAACTCTTTGCTGGTCTTCATTCCTTTTGGGACAGTGAGCATATCAAACCTCTTGACTCCAGTGTTCGACTCCAAACTCATTGAGCAGCATTCTGATATTGAGTTGGTGTCTCCAACGAAAGATTCAGGGTATTTCCTTTGGAGATCTATTTCTCGGTAAAAATTGATGACTTGCCGATCTGGTGTGGGAGGCAGTACCTCTACATTGGGCATGAGTGAACCAGGCAAAGAATTTTTCCCTGGATAGGCTGAGAGGAGCATCTGGTGGCTTTGTCACCAGGAAGCAGGCATCCTGGGAAGCTGACAGTGACATCCTCTGGCCATGCCAAGCTTCCCATTGCTATGAGGTGGATGAATGAACTAGCAGGATGCACATCTGAGTGTTTTCTCTGGGAAGATATATATTTTCTAGACTATTATCTAAGGGGCTGATTGAGGAAGACCCAACTCCTTATGGATGGGAACGAGATTGTCAAGGTACAGGTAGGATGTTTCCAGTCGAGTGACAACAGTTGCTGTGGAAATCATTCCAGGTTCTGCTGTGTGCAAAGTGGTGTGAGGTCCAGGTTTCTGGAACTGGCACAAGTTTCCGTCCACAGACTCCTTGTCTGTGAAAGGACAGAAGATAATGGGTATAATAAAGAGTAAAAGTGATAATCTACCAATAAAGATTTCAATTAAAAAAAAGAGTAAAAGTGAGCATGTACTATAGGAGATATGATTGAAGTGATATTAACCGATCAGAGAAGGAAATATTATTTACTGTATTTACACTTACTGTGTGCCAGATACTTAATGTGCATTAGCTCATTTAATCCTTCTAATCCCTACAAGTAGGTGCGATTATTATCCTCATTTTACAAATAGGGAGACAAAGGCACATAGTAAGAAACTCTCCCAGAGCCCCATGGCTGAGGAGCTGTGACAGTCTAGCTCCAGAATCCTCGCACTCTGCTGTCACCCTGCTGCCTCGCAGCAACGAGAGGAACCCATGGAAATTTTCATGAAGGCGGAGATATTTCCACAGGGCCTGGGGAGGCGTAGTCAGTCTTTGGATATGCAAACAGGGAAGGAAGCACATTCCAGGCAAAGTAAACAGCGGGTGGGCAGGCGGGGAGTCTGGCACACTTGGAACCATTGTGTCCTAGGATATCAGCAATGGCCTTAGCCCAAGTGCACGTTCAGGAAGAATAGCTAACTTGTCAGTGTAAAGAGCCTGAGTAAAAACTCAAGTATGAAGGACGAATGATGACTGAGAATCTAGCCACAATTTCCATTCATTCTCCTTATCTCAATGTTTGGCTGAATAGAAGACTTAAAAAGAAGGTTGAAGGTTGGCCGTAAATGGGCAGAAAGTAGCAGGCAACTCTTTCATATCCGTTCCCTGATGGGCTTGCTTGTGTCTGGACCTTGGTCCTCAGATAAAGCACCGAGTGGAGGCTGGCATGGGCAGAACCCCTACAGTCACCCCAACTGGGGCTCCTCCCTTGGTGAGAAAGTTCTGAAGCTGTGCTCCCAAGCCACCATCCAACAGGAAATGGGCTCCCCCCAAACACCTCTCCTCCCAACACAAAGCCATTGCAGTGGTGCCAGCTCTCCAACAGCCAGGACTCCCCTACTTTGCTGATTACAAATTTGCAGGAGTTGAAACTACTGTTTTCCCACAAGTTGTCACAGGTACAAATATGTACATCAGTCCCTGAGCAGCTTGTCAGGAACACAAGGTTAGGACACAGCTGGAATTCTTTTGGGATTTCCTACCCTCTCCAACACCTTGCTAGATATACCAGGATAGCTGCTGGTATAGGGCTGGGGGGGAAGGTGTGGCTTCGGCGTATACCTGGGTGAAAGAAAAGAACACATATTTTGGTTCTTTACTGGCTGTTTCTCAATTGCTTTCAGAGAAAAACAATCTACGTTCCCAATTTTGTGGACTAAACAAAACTTATCATAAATTGTTAAGCATATCTATAGTAAGTAGCTTTCCTCATAGATAGCACCTGATTACTGTTTAAAATGTGAGAAAAGCACCAAGAAGAAAATGAAAGTTATCCTTAGCTCTTTGGAGGTCCCAGCCAATGTGAGAGACTCAAACTCTTGCATATTGTGAAGGGGCACCTTGTGACTCTCCACCTCCACAGGGTTGATTCTATAATACTCTATAATATCAAGAGATAATTGTTAGTCTTTTATTCTTTTTCTTCTGTATCTATGAGAATATAGTTATTTTTATGTAGTTGAGATTAAATTATGCACAAAGTGTTAGCACTTGAAATTTTCAACTAACATGTCATTAATAATTTTCCATGCTGTTAAGTATTATAAAGTGCATTTGAACTGGAAATAATGGCTTTTTACAGTGTAAAAAAATCGTGCTTTTAAAAGAAAATGAAGCACAATAAATTGAAGCAAAAATCATGCTGTCAATTTGTTCTCAACAAAACTGGTGTAATAGGCCCTTCCTAACCACGGGTTCTGTATCCTTAGACTCAAGCAACTGTACATCAAAAATATTTGGAAACAATACTGTGTCTGTACCAAACATGTACAGAAATCATTTCTTGTTGCTTCCTAAGCAATGCAATATAAGCTGTGTAACAACTGTTTACATAACACATTATATTAGGTGTTATAAGTGAGCTAGAGATGATTTAAACATAAAGGGGGGGATGCTTAGCCTGTAGGCTAAATGATATGTGTCGTTTTTAAATAGGACTGGAGCATCTAGACACTCTGGTACCTGATGGGGTTCCTGTGTTTACAGAGTGACTATATTCCAAATAAAAAAGATAAATAGATTCCACTAAAGGTATTAAAGGAATTAGCTATTCATCTGGTATATTTTAAAGTTAAATCTTTACTTCAGACCACAAACAGAAAGAAGTAAGAGATGGGTTAGAGTGCTAAATATAAAAGTCAAAATTGGGACCGGGGATTCAGCTCAGTGGTTCCAGCGCCTGCCTTGCAAGTGCCAGAATAATGTTACTGAAAGGTAGATAATAGTAAGTAATGAGTTCCAACAGTGTTATAAAACTTAGGATAGCATTAAAAAAATTTTAGAGAAGTATAACTAATAAACTAATAATTTGGATAAAATATAATCATAAATAAATGCCCAGTTAATACAAGAGAAGACAGGAAAGCAGAAATAAGGGAACAAAGAGATATATGCAAGACAAGAAATAAGATGAAAAATTTAAATTCAGCCCTATCAATTATTACATGAATTGCAAAGATGCTAAATGCAACAATTAAAAGAGATTGACTGATTTTCAGAGTAGAGGTCTTTCACCTCCTTTGTTAGATTGATTCCTAGATATTTCATTTTTTTGATGCTATTGTGAAAGGGACTGACTCCCCAATTTCTCTCTCAGTGAGTCTGTTGTTTGTGTATACAAAGGCTATTGAGTTTTGAGCATTGACCTTGTATCCAGCTATGTTACCAAATTTGGTGATTAAGTCTAGCAGTCTGTTGGTTGAGTTTTTAAAATCCACTATATAGAGTATCACATCATCAGCAAATAATGACAGTTTAACTTCTTCCTTTCCTATCTTTATTCCTTTTATTTCTTTCTCTTGCCTACTTGCTGTGGCTAGTGTTTCTCGCACTCTATTGAACAAGACTGGTGAGAATGGACATCCTTGTCTTGTTTCTGATAGTATTGTGAAAGGCTTCAGTTTTTGACCATTTAAGATGATGCTGGCTGTTGGTTTCTCATAAATAACTTTTATTAGTTTGAGATAGAAGCTAAGGAGAAAAAGGAACCCTTCTTCACCATTGGTGGGAATGTAGACTCATACAACTGCTGTGGAGATCAGTGTGCAGATTCCTCAAAAAACTAGAGTTAGAGGTCCCATTTGACCTTACTATTCCTCTGCTAGGTATATATACAAAAGAATTAAAAGATTCATATTACAGTGACATATGTATACTCATGTTTATAGTAGCTCAGTTTGTGATAACTAACTCTTGGAAACAACCCAGATGTCCATCAACTGGAGACTGAATGAAGAAGATGAGGTTCTTTTATAGAATGAAGTATTACTTTGCCATAAAATATGATAACTTTGAGTCATTTATACTCAAATGGACGTACCTTGAGGACATACTCATAAGTGAATTAACTAGGTCACAAATGTGTAAATATCATATCTTTTCTCTGCTATGGGAAAATGAAGATGTAAATGAGTTCTAGAAGATATGGTAGAAATTGTGAAATAGAAAATATTCAAAGGGAAATGGGGTATAGGAGTAACGAGGGGAAAATAATGTGATGGTAAAAACAAAGCTCATGTATATAAAGGGTGGGGGTTGTAGGGTGGGTAAGAGAATAGGAATAAATGAGAATTAAGTTGTATCATATATTGGTACAAATTCTCAATGCTGAGTGCAATCATGATGTGTATATGTAATGTATCAGTAAATATTTGAATTTTAAAAAAAGAGATTGACTGAGAAAGAAAGATCCAAACATAGCTTTCCAAGGAAACTAACTTTAAATAAAATACATAAATTAAAGGATAAAAATATACTCCACATACATTAATTTTTAAAAAGCCAAAGTAACTATATCAGTATTGGAAAGTAGACTTTAGAATGAAGACTATTGCTACAGATAAAGAAGGGATATTACTTAACAATAAAGATATAAATTCACCAGGAAGATATAACATATGTATTTTGAAGCTGTTAATTGGTGCAATCACCAGAAAGACACAACAGTCCTAAATGTCTGTGTGCTAAAAAGAGCACTTCAATTTATGTGATATCTGTATATATATAAAAGGTGTTAAAGTAGAAAGAAATAAATACCCCTATGGTCACAGGTGGAGATATCAACATTTCTCTCTCAATGATTGAGCAAGTAGACAGAAAATCAGCAAAGATATAAAAGACATGAGCACGTAACCCAATTAAAATGTATGGACTATTCCATCTAACCAGAACAGCATGCAGGTAAGTTTCAAATACATACAGAACTTTCATACTAATTGTTTTCTGAACCATGAAGTGAATCTTAGTGAACTCAAAAGATCTGAAGTCATTCAAAATATGCCTCTTACTATAGTGAAATGGAAGTCGGAATCAAAATCAGAAAGACCTTTGGGAAACTCCTAAGTAACTAGAAGCAAACAATATTAAGTCATTTCTTTGAGAACAAAATGTCACATTATTTATTCAGGCCTTCTTTTATGTGTTTGGTTGGGGTTAACTATTCCACTCCTCGCTCATATTCATCACTTTTAGAGTGTAGATTATGTGTTTTATTTTACATTATTGTTCTGGCTGCTTTTGTGAATAAGACATTTATGAAACTGTATTTTGTAACTGATTATCATTTATGTCCAATGAGTCTAATTTTGTACTCTAACGATCTGGCTACCTTATTGAACACATTATTTCAATTATGAGATCCGATCGTTGGCAAATAATGAATTTCCTCTTTCTCTCTCTGAAAATATTTACATTACATTTCTTCATTCTTTTATCTACTCAGATTAACTCTCTCAGAACACACATTTTTTGGTTTGCAGTGCTGAGAATTAAACCCAGGACTTTGCACAGTCTAGCTACATCCCAGCTTAGGAGAGGTTGTTTCATTCCTTACTTAGATAGGCAGGTTTCTTGAGCTTCATGTGTCTTACAAAATGATTTCTAAAGGCCACAATAGACTGACAGGGATATGACAGCAGATATAATGCAACTGTACTTTGCAAAAGAAGCTAGAGAACCTAGTTTTGTGCAGAGAACACATTCTGATAGGGTGGGGTGGGGTGAAGAGTAGTGAAACAAAAGCCTTACACTTCCGCAGAGACCTCCCTATGTTTGGTCGCAGAAGTAGAGCTCCACTACCTGCAGCTTTCCTCCCGCTTACCTGTTTCTTGTGGATGTTTGGAGAAGGGGCAGAGTTCAAATGTGGTTTAAAAGCCAATTGCCACTGTGCCTCTTAGAGCCTGAACTTCTACAGCTGGAGATCTGAGCCTTTTTGTTCTTTGAGCGTCCTCTGGACAAGGTAACACCTTGAGCCCTTTTGACTTTCAGGGATTAGCTGAGGTCACCCTGAGGTTGAAAGGAAGAATGACATTTTGCTGGGTGTCCAGAGCCTCCTGCCACAAGGAGTCGGGGACAAACCTCCCTCCCTCACTTCACACCCAACCCTAAATCTTAGAACACAATCAGATCTCAGGAAAGAAAACTTAAAGGTCTGTTGCTTGCTGAGTAGCTGAACGAAAGAGCAGTCGCTGGTGCCAGAAAACACTGGCCATGTCCTGATGGATGTGAGCCTGGAGGTCTCAGGCTCTGTGGAGGAGGCCACAAAATCTACTTCATAAGAAAGGCATGAATACCAGTCAGCAGTACACACAGATCTCCCAATTCAGTTCTCCGTGTAGAAATTATTCTGGGTTTGCCCTTCCCTTGTGGTGTTTTTTGTGGAGCTAGAGACTGTTGGGTGTGTGAGGGACTACTGTGGTTCAGTGTGGTTCTGCTTCTGTGTGCAATTTGTTTCTTTATGTTCCTAAGGCTTCCACTGGTGACATTGTCTTAGTTACCTTTCTTGTTGCTGAGACAAAATACTCGACAATGTGAAAGGTGAAGGGCGTATTAGATTCTCAATTTGTAGAGGTTTCAGTCCACACTCAGCTGGCTCCATGGCAGGGTGGTATGGTAGAGGGGAGAAACAGTTTATGGAGGGAAGTAAGAAATAAGTCAAACAAGGGGACAAGACAGACCCCTTTCTGTCCCTTATTTTGTATTCAGGCTATTGGGATTAGGATAGTGCCAAATCAATTAGTGAATTGATTTAGTAATCACCCACTCTTGATCCCAGCACCCTTAATCCTAGCATCACACCATGGATCACTCCAGGTCCAGCCATTTCTGAAAATGCACCACCTATAACTGCATGAGGCCTTGAGGGGCAGCTAAACACAAACCATAACAGGCCTTGAGGTTCGGGTCATTCTACGGTGATTTCTACACTGGTAAAGGAGTATTAGAAAATGCCTATTATTTTTTACTCTTTCCATTCCATTGCTACCCAGCACAACAGAGACTGTGACCAAGAGGCTATGGGCAACTTTCAGCAGCAGCACAATGGAACAATCTGCAATTGAATCTTTGTGATTCTTTCTTAATCTGACATGCTGCCCAATAGGGTTCGGGGACATATTCTCTTCCTCCCATAGAGACCACAGAGATAAATGGTTACATGAACAAACAGAATGCTTTGGGTCAGGTAAATGCTATATTTATCCTTAACTTGGTCTTAGGATGATGACACCAAAATATACCTGGGAAAGAGCAAGCACAAGATTGGCCCTCTCCATTGTTATAATTAAAACAGGAGAGTTTGGATTTCTTCGACAAAATAGGGAAGAGTCTGTATACTCTTATACTCCACCAATGGTACTTGGGCTAACTTCTCTGGACAAACAGAGATTACTATTAAGAACAAAACATTTATGCCAAAGCCCACATAATTTTATCTGATTTCTACAACTTTTTAGACACATTACCTACCAATAGTCTACTATTAATATTTGGCCTTCCCTCTTTAAAATGGCTCTAAAGTAGAGCTTAAGTATTTATGACTTGTCCTCTTTGGTAGATTACAAAACAAACAAACAAATAACAGTATCCAGTACAGTTGTTTTTATGTTCATGAACACTTTTCTTTTCAAAAGATTTGGTTCACAAGCAGAAATATTTGGCAAAATTTTGTTTTTATTTGCAAACTCTACATTGGGTGACAAACATGACCATAGCCGTCTTCTCTGCAAAACACAAACGTGGCCATCTTTTCCAAAACCGTAGAACAAATTAAGTTCGTGAACCAAGGATCCACTGCATTTCCGTGTTCCCTTTAGATCACTCAGCATGAGAATTGTGATGTCTGGCTGGCCAGGGTCAACATCTCCTAACCTGAAGCAGCATAAGACGAGGGACCTTTGGCTCTGCATCTCTGAAGAATAAAGAACCAAAGTCTGGAGAGAGAGGGGAAAATGAGGATAGAAGAAATAAAAATAGATAGGAGGGAGATAAAGAAAATAATAATTTAAAAATTGTCCTTTTGAGAAGACAGCGACTTTTGGACACGTGGCTTTCCATTCCATATGCTCTAAGCTTGTTTACACTTCCCTTCTTCCACGTGCACATCACCTCAGCATCCTTCAAAGACACCGTCAGCCTGGAATTAGCTCAGTCGGTAAGGTAAAGGGCAGAAATATAAAAGACTCAGCCCCTGCCTTTGTTCTATAAAATGTGCTGTGCTTTTCTCTGTGAAATAAGCCATTGTTTTATTCCTGTGGATAGACCATTGCTTTTCATTTGTAAATCAACCCCATATTTTCTATGAACTCACAAAGTTCACAGATTTTCCATTCCTCAAATCACATACATCTTCTTGGCTCCAGACTACAGTGCACCTCTCTCTGGATAATCTATACTTTATTTCTTTGAGTCTGTACTTTTCAGTGCTACCTCCTAATCCCTTTCTTCCTCTTCAGAAAAATAAGGCTGCAGTTGGGGATTTAGCTCAGTGGTTCCGGCGCCTGTCTTGCAAGTGCAAGGGCCTGGGTTCAATTCCCCAGTAACCACATAACAATACGGGGCGTGGAGACTCACCCCAGCAGCAACCAGTACCACATATCACAGTGCCAGGCGTGGTGGCTCACGCCTGTAATCCCAGCACTCGGGAGGCAGACGCAAGAGGATTGCTGTGATGTGAGTTTGAGGCTGAGCTCAGGGCCAGCTTGAACTGCAAAGCAAGACCCTGTCTCAGAAAAAAAGGCTGGCCTTCTGTGGGATGGCATAAACTCAGCAGAGAATCACACACAACATACTCATCTTCCAAGTAGCTTTTTGTTATTAGCCATATTCTCATCAGCTCAAAGACTGCGGTCATCCAAAGAAACATTACGGGAGCTGAGTGTGGTGGGAAATGTTACTGTCTCATTTGAGGTCCTGGTCATAGAGTTTTAGCCCCAGGAAGGAAAAAATTCCCTGTGCTATGACTAATGCAGCAGAGAAGGGACCTGGAGCAGATAAGAAGGCTGACCTAGGTGTGGAGGAGGAAACCTCGAGTAATGCACACAGGGGACAGTTGGTCAACACAGTCACTGAGGGCAACAGAGCAAAGAGGGTGTGATCACAGAGAATACTCTAAGGCGCGCCTATGAGGGGCTATGAACAACCCCATGGCAGTTCTGTAGAGAGGAGACAACTTGGAAGGCTGGGGCTTGACTGCTAAGGCATGAGCCGGAGACCAGCCACACATCACTGATATTCACAGCACATCTGCATCTGAAGCACAGTCTTCATCCGCCCTCCTCCTGCTGCTGGCCACTCCCCTAGGCACTTCCAGCACTTCATAACAGGAGTTCCTTGTATGTGAGTCACCTCTGCTTCTGTACGGCCCAGGAAATCTTCCTGGCCTCCTGGTGTCTAAGATCCTCTCTGAAAAATGTCAGATAGCCCATGGCTTACACACCAAGTGTGAGGATACTTATTAAGACCTCGGATGATTAGAACCCATTTCACATAAGCAGGACTGTGGCATGAAGGAACCCAGGATGTACTAAGCTACCACAGAATCTGTTCTTTCTCTACCACGTTTGGGACTTCTGGGACCGGTCCCTTCCTCAGCACCCTGGCCCAACTAAACAAAAGCCTCCTTGGGAAGGTAAGGCTCCTGATTGGAAAAGCAGATGGACAGGCCCGCTCCTTGGGTGGAGTCAGGTCTACGTCCAGGGCTGATGGAGTTGAAAGAGAAGGCGACTTGGAATCAGGGGCCCTGCTTTTGTGAGCTTACTCTGCCATGTGCCGTGGTTGAGCCCGGGAGATTCACTGAGGTGTAGTTTCTATACGTGTGAAATAAGGGTAGAAATCATCTTCTCTCTGCTGCTCTGTTGAGGGGATTCAAGGGGACAGTTTTTTT
>PVIR01037664.1:0-14995 GCA_004026965.1 Petromus typicus | reverse complement strand
CTGGCCCTCAAGGTGCTTAGAGGGAGGGGAGGAAATCTGATTAGAATGTAAGCCCTGCAGGGCTGAGGAAGGGAAGGGGCCGGGCGTGGAAATTGCTGGGCCCTGACTCTGTCCCGTGTCCTGCTATAAATGATCCTCCTTTTAAATGGAGGAAAGTAAACCTCAAGGAGAAGTTATACCATCTCAGGACAAGAGGCAGAGCCAAAATTAGAGCCTCTCCCACCAGACACTAGAGCCACAGCGGCTTCTCTGTGCTGCCAGCCAGCCAGCCAAACCGGCAGACATAGGCCTCACCTCGCACCGCTTTCCCTTCTGGGATTTTCTTGGGAAGGAGTCGTGCTGCCAAGTCCTTTCCTCACCTGTGCCTCGTTCAGGCTCCTCGGTCTCTGCTGAAGTGACTGAGGACCGGGAAACTGCCCAAGAGGAAGAAGGCTTTGCGGGCCGTGTTGGACTTCACAATACTTACGAAGTGCTGATTCTAGACCAGGAGTGGAAACTGCACATATTACAGTTACCTGTTTCTTAGAGAAAAGTGCTGCTCGCCCATCAATCCTGGATGACCCTAAAGTCCTGCATCTGTCCCTGAGATGGCACTTGCTGCTCACTGGGTTGGCACTGTGGGGTGTAGTAGGAAGACTTGAGCTTAGGGTTCCCTCGGGCAGAGTGGGATCCCCCATGGAAGATGTGGAACAGAAAAGAGAATGAAACTTGCTTGTCTCAGTATTTTTTTTTTTTTACTCCCATTTGTCAGATGGGAAAATAAGACTTTAAAAGATTATACATGACTCAGGTGTCTGAATCCAAAACCCAAACAAGTATAGAAGATATGTTAGCCGAGATCCCCCATCGGCCGACTGGGGGACCTGTGTACAGCAGGGCGTGCTCAGCAAGCACAGAGGGCCAAAAGCTTCCGGCAGAGCCGCGGCCGCTCAATAGCTTTTGGGACACTGCCCCCTTGTGGCTTAGGGCAACCTCTCTGCTAATGCCATTTCCAACTCCGCGCCCAAACTGGCGGCCTGAGTGAGCCTCCATTCAGACAAGCCGGTAAGTAACTCACCATTTCCTGGTTGGTTCCTTGGCTTGCATAGTGAGATGGCGCCGGCCCATAATTGCTACCGGGACGTGCAGCAATTCATCTCAGAAACAGCTTTTGCGTAAGGAGCAGGACCTAGTGTCATTTAGTTTGGGGAGCTAAAGGTGTCTTCCCAGTGGCAGAACAAGATTAGGAACTTGGAAACATAGTTTAAATCACGTCCACATAATCATATGGGGCTGCACCTGAATCCCCTCACAAAACTGAGATTTCACCCACGGACCAGATGACCATGATCCTAAGTGGCTTCTGGCATCTAGTAGACATGCAGAAGGCTTCTCACCCCTCTTTCCCTCTATGATAAGGTAAAGCAAGCTTGGCATTCCAACAGAGCATGCAGGGCAGGAGGGAAATCACATTTTTTTCTTTCTAGCCTGAGCAGAGCTCTTCAGAACTGAAGCTGTTTGGAAGATAAGCAGTGGCCCATGGAGAAACATTTTCTCTTCCTATGCCACAGGCACAGGACACTTGAGGGTTAAAAACTACAAAGCTCTACAACTTACTTGATCAAAGGTAGTTTCTTATATAGGGCATGGAAGAATTGAGGAATATCCCTAAATGAAAAATGAACCAACTCAGAAGAGACTAGGAAAAAGTTGCAGACTAGTGCAAGAGGCTGAGTATGAGTGGGTTAGAGGGTGGCTGGCGTGGATAATATCCACTTCTTTGTCATACATTTAGAAGACCCCCAACTCCTATGTCTAGCTGGCAAATGCAACACACTCCAAGAATCTAGTGACTGTCTCCTAGCATGGTCCGTTTTCCTCCTAGTGGAGTGAATCACTCGGTTTCTGAACATGCTCCTGCCTCTGCTTCTGCTATAGCGTGGCACAGGGCACCTCACGTCACTAGTTGCATGTCTCTCTGCCCCACGAGCAAGACCTCTGGAGGGGCCTCATATGTCTTGTTCATAAGAAGAGCCTAGTCAATCCATGGAACCTGTACAGAGTATGGGAACCACGCCATGGACTCTCTGGGACCTGATGCTGGGGACAAGGCAAAGGACAGGGATTAGAGGAAGGCCAAAGAAGAAAGTATGAATATGGTCACTGGTGGACTGATGCTATTAGTTTCATATCTTGATTTTTTTTTTTTTAATGAACTTCTAGCTGAGCTAGGCAGGCCTCACTAGCTTTGTTGGAATTGTATGCAATTTTTTCTTTCAGTTTTGTAGTGCTGGGGATCAAATGCAGGGCCTTGTATATGCTAGACAAGTGCTCTACCACTGGGCTACATCCCTGCCAGTATTTGCTGCTATTTCTGATGAGTAGGAAGGAAAGGCTGGGGTAGAAAAAGTGAACAGAGTACAGAATTGTAAGAGCTTATGTATATGCAACATGTTCATTTCTGATTTTGTAACAGTAAAAACTCAGGGAATAATTTAGTGTTTATAATTAAGACACTGCCTATAGGCAAATATTAACATGTTTATGTTATGATACCTCACAGCTATTGGAAAGAATAAAGCATATTTGCAAGAGCTGACTTAGAAAAGTTTTGCTAATTTTGGAAAATAAAGCATGTTCTATGGTGGACTGAGTAAGGCTTAGGCCCACCATACTTGGATTGAATTTTTTCCTGCCCTTATTAGATAACTTTGGGAATGTGTCCCATCCTCCCGGAGCCTTGGTGTTCTGTTCTGTAAAATGAGAACACAAGTAACCACTTCAAAGAAGGGTGAAGACTTTAGAGGCACTTAGCTCAGGTAAATGTGCACTAAGTATTTAATAAGTGTATGACATTTTAAGTGGTAAACAGTAAATAACAAAAGACTGCATACCATCACCCTAATTTTGCTTCTGAATTTTTTTCTTTATGTAAAAACGTATTGACCTATGATTATATATTCGGCTATGTGGACAAGGTCATTTTTAGCAATGGATATCTTTGAACATGAGATTAGAGAGGAGAAATGGGGGAGGACTTACATTTCCTTTGTTTTGTTCTTGTCTTTTTAGACTTTATTTTTCTAAAGCAATTTTGGGCTCCCAGTCACACTGAGCCCTGCCTTCCTACACACACATATTAACACTGTACATCAGGAGGTTCCATTTGTTCTAAGCTGTGAACTTACACTGACAGATCACTGAGATTTACACTTAAATTGATTCATTTCTGTCTTGTTTTCATTACTACTGTGAGCAGGTATTGGTTTTGTAAGTGGCATAATATTACTTAATGGATGGCTGGATCTGTCCAAAGCTCTGGACTGGCTAGATTCTAGAAAGCGGCCTGGTTTCCTGAGGTTACCAGGGAAAAGGGGATGGCTGCTTAGGGTCTGTCTAGGAAGGGCACTGGGGCCTGTTCTGCTGCCGCGGGCCTGATGGGTCAGAGGCTGGCCTGCCGGCTGCCTCCTACTCTCTCTGGGGACATTAGACAGTAGTTCCCACCTCTGAGGAGGCCAGGCCTTGGTCATGCCTATCCCCACATACATATCAGCACACACCAACCACACGGCTGCAGGGCTCCCGGATCACAGCAGGAAGGTCAAGGCAGCAGTGAATGTCTTCAAGCCAACAAAGGTACAGTCCTACAAGAAGAGAGTGCCTGCCAGAGGAAGGCAGCCTTCCCTGGATTCAAAGCTGCCCTAGTATTCGCAAGTACAGGATCCTTTTCATGACCCCATTTCCTCTCCTAAGACGGGACTAACCTTCCCACCACACAAGGGAGCTGTGAGGATAACATAAGAACACAACCTGTTTCCCAGGGCTTGACCCTGGGAACATTATGCTGGGGCCAGGTTAATGTAGAGTTAGGGGTGTCAGGAAAATGTGCACATAAGAGGTTCCCAAATATACAGGCCAGGCTGTATTTCCTGGTTGTAGTGCACCGTTATCGAGTTAAGGCCTCAGTCTTTATTTGGGGTACTCTTAAATAACCCCAATCCTCCATAATGATATACTATATTCCAGAATGATAGGCAAGGAGCAAGGATTGTACTAAAAAGTATAGAAGGAAGGTGACCACGTGCATGTTGGGAAAATGTTGCTCCTGTTGACCCCACAAGACAGTGGCCGAGCTGATGGCAGGGGAGCCCAGGGACTCTCTCCTGACACCATGGCCCCTCTGTCTCCTCAGATTGTTTCTGCACAAACCCCTCTTCGTGAACAGCTTCTCAAGATGAGCTACAGTCTCCACTTGACCCTCATGTGTTTGAGTCTCTTCACACAAAGGTGAGCTTGCCTACTTCAAAATGCCCTTAGTTGAATTACTTTGGGTATAGCCATGGGGTGGGAAGAATGGCAACATTTCCTACTTCCAACCCAATTCCAATCCCAACACTTCCCTAAGCTCTGGACAATTAATTTCCCAAACACTCCCAAAAGTGTTGTAGGTGGATGAATCCTTTGTGTTTTGTGAGAAGTCGCTTGCAGGTTCCCCAAATTATTATGGCATTTGGACTTAGAGCAAATGGATGATGCACGGAGATGCTAACTCACAAGCTGAAGATTAAGACTTTCCTCTAGGAACGTCACTGCTGGCACATGGGCACAACACATGTGCGAAGCCAAGTTCAAGTTTATGCCTATATGTTTACTCACATGTAAATGTGACAAAAGCCATTTTCTTTTCCAGGTTGTGTATCCAAGGGAACAAGTTAAGTATTGAGGCCAACAGAAATGACAAGCTTTCCCTGCCTGGCTTCGAGAACCTCACGGAAGGATATAACAAATTCCTCAGGCCCAATTTCGGTGGTAGGTTATCCTTTGTGACCAATACATCAATTCAAAGGGATAAGAACAAAATGCAGCCAAAGTTTCACAGACTCTGAGAGGTTCTGATTGATCCTGTGTTCCGATGCAATCCCGTGGAAGGACTGGTAATGATAAGTAGTGGCAGTGATTTTTCATGCTCCTTTGGAGAAGGTACTTTGCCTCTCCCCTTGCAAGATAAAAGCATACTCTCCCCCTTGGGAGGTTGCAAGAGCTCCTAGCAGTTCCTTACAGTCTTTCCTCTGCCTTCACTGCCACAGTTGGTCTCCGTGAAGCTCATCACACACCTCCTGCACTGACCTGCCTGGTCTGCCTGCCTCCAGTCCACTAACCCCACCACAACCACCCGGATGGCCCTGCTGGTCTTTGGCTTGCTCAGAACCCTTTCACACGCCCCAGCTTTCTTGCCTAGAGTCTATCCATGCCAGGCACTTCCCAGCCGAGCCCCTATCTGTCTGCTCCTCCCTGTAGCTGAGAATCAGATCTAGGATTAGTGTCAGCCCAGGGCCACTGAAGGTCAGGTGCTTGGAGGGGTTTATCCATTCCAGATATCTATTGGGATATGATATCATGAGTGAAGGAGGAGAGGGTATGCAAGGGAGCTCTCAGACTACAGGGAAGGAGAGGGAAGGAAGGGAGGTGGAGTGGACATGTCTTACACAGCAGATCAACTCTATAAGAAAGTGTTCTTGGAAGGGCCATCAAGGAGTCCTTCAGCCAAAGTTGTCCTTCAGAAGACTCTCATCTCTGCCATTCTGGGAACAGGACTGCCTTAGTATCCTCACTGTGCTCAGCTCATTGGTTGACCGAAGCCTATGGGCAGCCTGGCCTCACAGGCAGGGTGCTGATAGATCCCAGAGCAGTTACATTACCTCAAGATCTGAGTCACATGGTCACAGAGTTAGGATTTGATTTCTCAGGCCAAGGAATCCAGAGAACTTTCACATTCCTTGGGTTTCATTGTTCCTTCTCAACACTCATGGCAAGCTGTGAATTTCTTGGTTAAGTTCACTTGATAATTGCTCTGGCCTCCCAAGACTCAAACAATTAAGTTGAGACACTTCTCAGTTTGTTTGTTTGCTCTTTGGTCAACAAGACACAGTTTCTTGAGCAGGGAGGTCACGCTGAGAACAGGGAGGCTGGAGTGGACCTACGGGGATGTGAGGTGTGAGGCCCACTCCCACTGAGAGCAGGGATGGGGCACGGGATCCTAGGTCAAAGGAGAGGAGGCGCAGATCCTGTTTTGGTATTCTGCTTCCTAAAGAGCCTCACATTTGCTTGGCAACCTAGAGGCCAATGGTACCTCCACTGCTCTTGAAACTATACATCTAGCTTCTGGAATGCTAAGGACCTGCACACAGAAGACTTCCATAGGACTAAGGGACTGAAAGACACAGAACAAAGACTAACAAGGAGGCTTTAAGGAAAATGAGCCAGGACCTGCTTGTAACCAATTTTCCTAGGAGGAAGCCGCTCCCTGTGGCACAGCTTATTTTCTAATATTAGGAGAAGAAAGAGCAACCTCTGCTCAGTAAAATGCACCACAAGAGCCTGCACCAGACTATGTAGAAACATACATGCATGGTCATACTTTTGTAACATGTAATTGATTTGTTTTCCCAATGTACTAATGTATGCAGTTGTTGTGTGATACTAATGGGGAAGCAAAGGATTAAAATGGATGATGGGAAGAGAAAGACATGTTTTGTGCTTCTAGATTAAGACCTTCTGGTTTTTCTTCATTCTTAGGAGAACCGGTCCAGATAGCATTGACTCTGGACATTGCAAGTATCTCTAGCATTTCGGAGAGTAACATGGTATGTGTTGTCCTTTGTCCCTCTCCTTGGGTTTCATGGGGTTATCCTTTCTAGCTACCTCAATACAGAAAAGACTTACAGCTCTCCTCCAATTGAAAGAATAGAAGCTGGAGCCCTAACCCCAAGATCAAGACAGTGAAAGATTCTTGTAGAATAGGTTTTCTGCAAGAAAGAAAACTGAGAAGAAAATGAACTCCAAGGCCAGAGAATAAAGTAGGGCCATTTAGTAAAAAATACAATCTAGTAAGTGAGTAACACTATAGTGGGGAAGCCTACCTCTCACATGGTCCTTTGAAGGGCAGAAGACAGAGAGGTGAAGAAAAGTTGATGAAAGCTACAATCTAAAGATGGCCTTCATGATCCTCTCTCATGAGAGAATATATGGAAGATGAAGTCACACTGAAGACTGTTCGCAAAGAAGGCCTGCTGTGCCTTTCCAGTCAATTCCTGGCAAATGAGCACCTCACTCAGCATGAACTTCAGCAATTTGCTGTGGTCTTTGTGATCTCAGGCACTATTTGCATACCATGTAGGTCAAGGCCCTGAATGTGGGGCCCCTTTTAGGAAGTGGAAATTATTACTGATAATAAATAAATCAAGCAGTCTGTTCTCTTACTGCTATAGCCAAATACCTCAAGACATAACTCTGCCTGTGTCTACAATCATCGATATCTGTATACTACTGATCTAAGTGGAGATGGGGAGAGAAGTCAAATATGACCCTTTTCCTCCTATTTTTGGAGTCTTCTCTTATTCAGTTCCATTCTGTGTCCCTTTAGGACTACACTGCCACCATTTACCTCCGGCAACGCTGGACTGACCAGCGGCTGGTGTTTGAAGGCAACAAGAGTTTCACCCTGGATGCGCGCCTTGTGGAGTTCTTGTGGGTGCCAGACACTTACATTGTGGAGTCTAAGAAGTCATTCCTCCATGAAGTCACGGTGGGAAACAGGCTCATCCGCCTCTTCTCCAATGGCACGGTCCTGTATGCCCTCAGGTAAGCAAGTACCTGTGACTCTGGAGTTGCAGGGAAAGTAGCTGGAAGAAAAAGAATGGATATATCTTGAGTAGTTCTGAGCCACAATGGAATTGTCACTTTGAGGTCCACAGTTCTCATGCTCCAGTGCTCTTAGATCCTGTCCAGAGGACAGGTTCAACTTCCCAGGCCCTGTGCTGGACTTTGAAGATACAGAACTACATAAGATACTTCCACAAGATTCTGAAAGAATCTTAAAGAACAAAGGGAACTTATCAAGGAAAGAAGCAAAAGGGACAGAGAGTGCATGCAAAGTACTTTTCTTTCATGAGGCTCAGTGAAGCAGGGGTAACTCAAGAATCCATCCCTATTTATCTGAGTAAACTTCTCCTACTTGTATCCATGGGCTTCCTTGTACCTTCCTCCAAATCTCTGAGACTTCAAGTTCCTTCTGTATAAATGTTTATGGAGCCCACAGCTTGCTGGAACAAGGAAAGTGCTCCCCAGGGGTTATGTGGAGGACTCATTCAGTGCAAGGGATATGCAAGCAGTATGTACACTCATGTTCCAGCCAGGAGCCAGGAACTAAATTTTAATGGGACTGATCTTTAATCTCAAGTAACTGTCTGAAACTACAAAGCGAGGACAAAGCTAATAATAAACAAAACTTCTGAATATGCCATGGGAGACCAGTTCAGAACCCAACTCCCCTTCCAAGAAACCTTACTAGACCTCTCCACAGAATGTCAACTCCAAGTAACATTAATGTCCCCATTTTCTCAACGTTCCCACAGGACATATGTGTATATGTGTGTGTAGGTGTATATCTGTCTGCATTACAGCACAAGGCACACACAATCAGTTATCTGTAAGGGTTATGAACAATAGGTAAAGGTGAACAGGCTGGCTCAAGACTCAGATTTGGATACAAATCCTTGCTTAATCCTTGTAAGTTTAGTGACTTTAGGCAAACTACTTGGCACTCTGAGCCTCAATTTCTCCAGCAGAAAAATGAGAATGATAATATTTATTACTTTGTAGAGCTGTTCAAAGGTTTATGCATGTGAAGCACTTAGTTCAGAACAGGCCAACAGCAAACACTTGATATAGGCCAGGTGTTGTTACTGTCATCCTACCTCCTTTAGGAGTGTGAACTTCCTCAAAATGAGTGCTATGGTATAATTATCTCCACCTCCTAATGCATCTGGCACAGCTCTTAATAACAGGGCCTGGTAAAAAATGTGTGACACACAAAAAATGAAAATAAAGACCTATTCATTGAAATATCCATTGAGGAAATCACTGACATTTAGTTGAATGTACTTAGGTATTGAGCACCATGTCATTCAGTTTTACTGTTGTGTAGACAAAATCCCTGCAACTTATACGAGGAAAGTTAGCTCACAATTTCAGTGGGTCTAGTCTCACCTCGTGGCAGAGCCAAGAAAGGAAGAACAGAGAAAAAGAAGGAAGTAGGCATAAGAATACACCCTTTCCAGTTACACCACCAGTGTGCCACCCCTCCAACCAGGCCCCAACTCTGTCTTAGGGACTTTTCTCATTGCTGGGACAAAATACCTGACATCAAGGTAAAAAAGAGGAGGTTACTTTAGCTCAAAGTTTATAAAAGTTTCAGGCCTTAGTCAGTTGGCTCCAAGGTAAGGAAGCATAGCAGAGGAAAGGTTTTAAGATGCCAGCTAGAGAAACCCTAGAATTTTGTAAACAAAGCTTGATTCAGTCAGAGATCTCAGACTTGTCATGAAGACTGCACTGAAAAGCAATACACAAAGATTAGCTCAAAAAAGTGAGTCTTGCCCTTGATATTGCTGGAATTCTTGCCTCTGAATGGCCAGGCTTCTAATTTCCTCCACTCTGGACCCAGGTTTAACTGATTTTCAGTGATTTTTTGAGCATAGAAAAACCTCAAGAATGTTTTGAATCTGGGCTCTAAGCCATGTATTTCTTCAAGAGTCCAGCTGAAAGTCTTTTTGGAGTGGTCTTTGGAAGGAGTTATATACCTTTGTTGGTGTTCTTGTAATTTCTGAGTCCAATTTTTCTTTTCTTAGAATCACAACAACTGTTGCATGTAACATGGACCTGTCTAAATACCCCATGGACACACAGACATGCAAGTTGCAGCTGGAGAGCTGTGAGTATATACCCTACAGGATCCTAGAGGGGATTTCCTGAGTAACTTGGATCTATGTATTCAAAGATTGTTCTTTGCCTGGTGACCTTTCTTTTTAAATATTAATTCACAGTGAGTTCACTCCTTCTGGCTGTACTTACACAAAAATATAGATTCTTCTTCTTCTTTTTTTTTTTTTTAAGACAGTCTCGCTTTGTAGTTTAGGCTGGCCCTGAGCTCACTATGTAGCCCAGGTGAGCCTTGGACTCAGCAATCCTCCTGCCTCTTGTCTCCCCAGTGCTGGGATTACAGGTATAAGCCACCATGCCCAACACTGTGGTATGTGGTACTAATTGCTGGTGGGTGTGAGTCACCATGCCTAGCATTGTTGTATGTGGTTACTGAGGTCTGAACACGGGACCTTATGCTTGCAAGGCAGGCACCAGAACCACTGAGCTAAATCCTTGGCCCAGGATTCTTCTTGAAACAAAAAAAAGCCCCCTATCAGATTCAGATTAGACCTTCAAGGTATGCCCACTGTGCATTAATATCAAATGTACCCATGTCTGAATAGACAAGATAACCAAAAGAAATGATTAAAAGTAGTTAGTGGTCTAATCCAAGGGTCAGCAAACCATACCCATGTGCCAAATGCAGCCTACCAACTATTTCTGTAAATGAAGTTTTATTGGCGCACTGCCCACTGATTTACATATTGTTAATGACTGCTGCAACACTGTAGTAGGACTGAGTGACAGTGACAGTATGGCCTACAAAGCCTAAAACATTCACATTATTCTTTGCTGCAGAACTTTTTTTTTTTTTTTTTGTATACTGGGGATGGAACTCGGGCCCTTATTCTTGCTTGCAAGATAGGTGCAGTACCACTTGAGCTAAATATAAATCCCTGGCCCTGAAGAACATTTAATAAGCTAATTCCAGGTGAATTCCCAAGAAGGAATGATAGCATTTCCTAAACATCTGTAACTATGGAATCTTTTTTCATGAGTATTTCTGTGTTATGGAAAATACTTTGATGAAAATGGGTCTAGACTAGCTCCTGATACGTATGCTTGTAATGTTTTACTTATGCCTCTCTCTGGCTACTCATACTCAAAGGGTCTGTGATTCCAGGTGAGTTATTGATGAATCTATGAGGATGTATGGATCTTCACCCACCTACTCTTTCTCTACCAAAACTAAATCAAACACAGCCACTCCGAAAGCTGGCAAAGCTGGACCTTTCATCAGTGCAGTTTCATTTGCCAGAAAATGCACCCAGGGATACACTTTGGGTTTGAGAAAGCCTCAAAGCCTTTTTCCCTTTTTAGAGTGGAGAAACTTGACTATCACAGAGGAAGTAGGGAAGCTGGGAGGGGAAAACTTCTAGTAGAATAATAAAATGTACTATAACTCCAATCTCCTTGACCACATGACTTCCAAATTACTGTCAGTAATGACTGACACACACTCTTTTCCTGTAAATCCTACAGCATCCATGTTCCAGTTCACACATTCTCAAAATTATTACAGTGAAAGACATATTGTCATTAGTTGCCCTCAAAATATATTCCCTCCCTTTTAACATATCTATCCCATCCTCTTTGCTACTTTCTGAAGCAGTTCTGGAAGTCTTCTTTTGGGAGTGTTTTTACAAAGTGTGATTAAAAACAGAAAGACAGGTGCAGAAAAACATTAAAGTGGTGTCTTCATCCACCTTACGCACCACACCTGGTACCATGTGTCTTCCGGTTTTTCCCTAAAGTCAGAAGGACCATGAAAGGAAAACATTCGAACTGATTTAGGATAACAAGGTAACCATCACAGCACAATTAAAGCTATTCACTAAAGAGAACTTCCAGAACTGCCTCTTGAAAGTGCCAAGACTTGATGAATGAATAAACGTGTTGGAGAGGAGAAAGGCTATTTTGATGGAGATTAAAGACAATATGTCTTTTACCGTAATAAAATTTTTTAATGTAAATATTCACAATATTTTTAGATGATATCCCATGCTAGCCACTCTACTGGACATTCCAAACAATCCTGAGATAACATTATGGTTATAAACTGATGCTTGCATAATTTACTCAGCACTTTCCTAAAGGAACCGAGCAAAGTAAACAGCAACCCTCATACTGGAATCCAGATACAGTAATACAAAGCTCGAAGATCCCCCAACTCAAAGATTTTATTTCAGTGGCTCATTCATGTTCTGGGCTATGTATTTTTCTGAGTACACTATAAAGAAATTTTAAAGAGTAATATGGGGATAATGAAAAGCTTCTAATAACTCTTTTCCAGTTTCTCTAGTGCCTATTTGTTATCATTATTTTTCACCAAATTGAGTAACTGCAAGATGCTTGTTTTGGATTCTCTAAACTCTTCTGTAATGTTAAAGTGAATCATAATGTGATTTTTACACAGTAGTCCCAGACATATTTTCCTGTCAGTTCCTTTCCATTGCTTAGGATCAAGGCCAATGTTTTTCCTTCCCTTTGTGTCTTTAGGAAAATATTTTGACTCATTCTTTAGCCTTAAGAGGCTGGTTCTACATATTTTCCCACTAGAGTCTCCAGCAAGTTTAGGTGGGAAGTTGTGTTCCACCTGTCTGCCCTCACTACTTGCACTCAATTTACCTATGTAACCACTAGGTGACTGCTCCTAACCACTAGGTGACCGCTCTGTGTTAGAAGCTGGGAAAGATGTTTGCAACACAAAAATAAAGATGATGTGCCTGTCATCAAAAAGTCTAGCCTCCCATAAAGGGTACTTAAATAATTATGAAAAAATAAACACTAACATTAACAAGTAATAACACTTGGAAACTTAGGGAGTTCAGAGGTTTCCTAAAGGAAGGGTCCTATGAAATCAGAGATGAGAAATCAGTTGAAGTTGGCTAAGGGGACAATAGGACATAATTGGCAAAGACGTAGGGGCAAGAAGGAACACAGCAGAGATTAGAAAAGGCAAATAGAGGCTGAAAATGTAGGTCAGTAGTACAGTACTTGCCTAGCAAGTGCAAGGCCTTGAGTTCAATCTCTAGCACTAAAAAAAGGTGGGGGGGAGGTGATCCACAAAGTAATCACTGACATTACAAACTGCTTCTAACTTTCCAATGCAATTATTTGATACACATAGTTTAGTACCCACTGACAATACATGGGCATTTTTGATGTGGAATTGATTTACTCTAAATTGATGTGTGTCAACAATTCCCTCCCATTGTGATATAATCTCCATTGTTCCTTACTAAGCCACCCTGAAATCTCCATTAGAGTTGGGCACCTGAGATAGGAAAACAATTCCATAATATAAATTACAAATGCATCAAAGCATGGTTTGTTGGGAGGGATCATCGTCCAGCTTTGGAGATAGTGGCACTCTGTACATAAGGATCCAAGTGAACAACATCAGAAAAGTATGATACTGTGCGACAGAAACCATTGTTTAGATGTAGGCATTTAAAGACTCAGATTAATTCTCCATTGATTAAATGCATGCAGAACCTTCTTGAAGCAATGCAGCTGTTTGGTGGCAGAATAAAAGTTTAGGTTATCAAAAAGAGAACTCATTTGAATCCCACATGAAAAAGGTAATTGCCCTCCATGTGTTGTGGCTGAGCTCATCTCAAATCCCAGGAGCAAGATTCTCCTGGAAACTTCAGCACTTTGCTTGCACAAACACCATCCCAAATGAGCAGAAGGAGCTTCCACTCAATGTTTATTAGCAGATATTTGGGTACAGAAACCTCACTAGGAATTTTTCTACAGGCTATATCTACAAAAGAACTGATACCTTCCCACAATTTCTTTATTCATTTAGGGACAGAAGTTAATAATGTAACAACTGCGTCTTTACCACTTATAAAAGCAAAGTGTCCAAATAGGAATATGTATTCTTCATCTTATAAAAACTGTTCATCTATTTGAGATCCTATCCCATCTTAGACAGATACCTTTGTATATTTTTGCATGCTTCTAAAGGAAAGAAAAGCTCACAGACAACTTTTACCTGAAAATCTTCTAACAACTTCTATTTTTATGGAGGGGGACTATAACCCCTGCTAGATTTTCACTACGACAGGCTGAGGCTGATACTTAAAAAATATTAGTCCCATTGTGGTATTATTTTTCTCAATAGTCACTGAAAATGGGAGAAGTATATTTTTAAATTTAATATCACACGTGCTGTTTCCCATCCCTTGCTGTGTAATCCTGGATAACTAATCTCTCTGGACCTCAGTTTTCCTAGCAGCAGAGTGGGAAACATAACAGCATCTGGCTCAGTGAATTTTTTCAGAACAACAATTCGGTTTATGTATCACAGACTTCACTCATTTTAAATATACAATTCAAATATTGGTAGTAAACATACTGAGTTGTGCATTCATTGCCATACTGTATTGCAACAGTCTCATCTCCCCAAAGAAATCCCTCGTGCCTACTTGCAGTCATCTTCCTTTCTACTACCAGCTCCTAGTGGTACTAAGTAATCTACTTTTTGTCTGTATTTGTCCTTTCTGACTATGTCATGTAAATAGAATCAATATGTGGCCTTTTGCATCTAGGTTTTTCCACTTAGCACAGCATTTTTCAAATGCATACATGTTGTCACGTTATCAGTACTTCATCCCTTTTTATTGCAGTGTAGTACAGAGATATACATGTGTGTGCATCTATGTGTGCATATGTATGTGTGCTCATCAGTTGATGAACAACTGGTCTATTAGTACTTTTGACTATTATGGATCATGTTTCTATGAACATGTAATGTGTACAAGTGTTTGTGTGCTAAGGTTTTATTTCTTTTGGACAGAAACTAGAGTGTGAAATTCTAGGTGAAATGGTAAATTTATGTTGAAGTTTGTAAGAAGATGCCACACTGGTTTCCAATGTGATTGCACTGTTTTACGCACCCACCAGGGAAGTTCCATTTTCTCCATGTCTTCACCGTTAGTAATTGTCTGCCTTTTTTAAAATTTTATTTTATTTTATTTTTTTATCTTTATTGGTACATTAAATATACACATCATGATTGCACTCCATAATGGGGATTTGTACCAGTATAAGACACAACTCAATTCTCATTTTTTCCCATAGCCCTACCCACCCTACCACCCTGCCATATACATAAAATTTGTTTCCTTACTTTTTTGTTACAATCTCAACATTGTCCCCTTTCACCTTATTTTACATTGAGCATTTTCTATTTCACAATATATAACATACAATGCTAGGACTCATTTACATCTTCATTTTCTCATAC
>PVIR01037663.1:0-15010 GCA_004026965.1 Petromus typicus | reverse complement strand
AGACCTGAATATGGCCAGGGCTCCTTTATTTGTATTCCCCATTAACAGCATGGGGATACTGCCTGAAACGTTCCATGTCCTATGTATTTATATTTTCTGATGTACTCTTGGGAGGGAGGAAGATTTATTTTTCTTTTTCAAAATTCAGGTGATAATGTAGCACTTGATTTATTGCCAGTGCTTCTAGGAAATAATACCATGTGAACCTTAAGCACTCGTATTTTGATCTGTAACATTATTTTGCACTAGTTAAAACCATAGATTTTTAAGTATCATTAAATATTCAGAGAAAAAATTTTCCTGTTCAAATGTTTTTGAAAATATCTGAGAGTAACTTCATATGGACAAAAGAATAGGATTTGAAGTTAATCCCTTGACTGACTAGTAATAATTAAATTTATAGAGGAAACAGCTGAGCCTTTTGAAAGATTATTCACCCATGTGACTGCAGAAAGTGGCAAATATGTGGTGTTTTAAAAGAAAGTTTCTAGTAGTAATCACCAAAGTGTTGCATGTTATTTCACAGTTAGTACACTGACATTTGCATAGTTCCTTGGTGGACATCCCGACCATACATGAACTGAGCCAGGCAGTGTGCTGCACAGCTGTATTTTTAGCACCTGGGGGCTGAGGCAGAGGATCACAAGTCCCACTGACTTAGTGAGACCCTGCCTCAAAAGCTAAAAGACCGGAGATGTAGTTCATTGGGAAGACTTCAAGTTCAGTGTTCAGTACACAAAATAAAATTTAAATTATACATAATTAAATGTACATTGATTTAAATTTAGTATTAAAAGTATAGTAATGTTGTGGTAATGTTTTAAAATGTGTTGACCATTCAAAAATAAGACCAAGTAAAACATACAAGGTCATTGGGTTTGTGAAATTGGTAAGGTATGTAGGATATAAGATTTTTTAAATTAAATAAACATAAAGGGTATTTTTCATAATAAAATTTAAATATTTGAGCATCTTAATTGCTCTCTACCAATAACATGTAAAGGTGATAGAATTAAGATAATATGGATGCGATGGTTGGTTCAAATAAGAATTTGACACAAAGCCCCTGTACTAACTACAGAGCAGGGCGGGCCTTTGATGTTACTCAAGCCGGTGAAAACCGCTGTTCAGTTTCAGGGCTGTGCTAACACTGACTGCAACGGCTCATTTTTTATCAACTTCCCTGGCTGTGGGCTGCCCAGAGCCTTGATTAAACATGATTACTGTGACAACAGCGGGGTTTCTGGGAGAGACCACCTTGTGAGTCAGCCATGGAGGTTACGCAGCCACGTCCTGACGTGAGTGGGCCCCTGGTCAGTCCATGAAGAGCGCACAGATCAGAAGGGTACAGAGGGCTTCCTTCTGTCTTCCGCCCGTCTTGGGGCTGACACTTGCCCTCTGCTTTCCCAGAGTCGATAAGTGACGTCACTGGCTCCCCTAGGGCTCCAGTTTGTCAACAGTCGATCTTGATCTTGGGACTTCTCAGCCTCCATGTTGAAATGAATCAGTTTTTAAAAATCAGTTCTTTATAATAATCTCAATCTCTCAATCCTCTCTCTCCTCTGCCTCTCCCTCTTCCAACCGTTTTTTTTTTTTTTTTTTTTACTTTCTCTTCCCTCTGTTTTCCTCTCCCCAAACACAAGAATCTATTAAATTATAGATATCCTATTGTGTTTCTGAAGAACTGTAAGGCACAACTTATACTCAATGAAGTATACAAATAACCAATAAAATAATTTACATCACCCTACTATGTCTACATAAACTGTGACATAGAGCAAAATATTATGTATTCATTTAAATGAGTTATCCCTCTCTATTAGGACCTATGAGACCCTCAGCATAAATAACACAATGATCCTAATTAGTGGTGCTCGTATCACCTTAAGCATAATTTGACTTTTTGGAGTCAAAGGTCATGAAACAGTATAATTCCTGGACTCAACAGACCAAAATCATATATAATTTACTTGTTTCAATTTAAAAATGTAAATTTTCTTACTTTATGTTGATGTTAATATAAAAAAGGGAGAGACTGAAAATTATAAATTAATACCATCAATGAAGCAAATATATATTGAACAATTGATCATCAATTTTACTTTTAAGTGATTATCAACAAGCTATAGGAGCTTATAGCTTCATTTGATAGCTTGGACATTTTTTATATGTCAAATCATATGTCATTATTTTATCAAATTACTTACTATTGGGCTGGTAGTTGCTGGTACTTAGCTCAATGGTTCTGACGTTTACTTGGCAAATGTGAGATTCTAAATTCAATCCCTGGCACCACATGCCGCAATGCCTGGCACGGTGGCTCATGCCTGTAATCCCAATACTCAAGGGGCAGCAGTAGTAGGATTGCTGTGAATTCAAGGCTAACATGGGCTCATAGTACATTCAGGGCCAGCCTGAACTACAAAGTGAGATCTTGTCTCAAAAAAATAAAAAATTACTATCAACCTAAATTATGCCAGTAAAAATCACTTTTTTGTTTTCAGTTTATTTATTCATTAGTCCATGCACATGTGCATTCATACAAGAAATTCTTAGACTTCACTATATGAAAAATATAGCATTATTAATTCAGGCTACTGTATGGAAAAAAGCAGGAAAAATTCATTTTTAAAATCTTTATTGGTACATTAAATATACACATCATGCTTGCACTCCATAATGGGGATTTGTATCAGTGTAAGACACAATTTAATTCTCATTTTTTCCCATAGCCCCACCCACCCTACCACCCCCCCATATACATAAAATTTGTTTCCTTACTTTTTTGTTACAATCTCAACATTGTCCCCTTTCACCTTATTTTACATTGAGCATTTTCTATTTCACAATATACAACATACAATGCTAGGACTCATTTACATCTTCATTTTCTCATACCAGAGAAAAGATGCGATATGTACCTATCTGTGCCCTATTTATTTCACTTATGAGGATATCCTCAAGGTATTAAGAAAAATTCACTTTTTAAGGTAGAGATACAATAAGTAGCAACTACTAAATAATTTTATTATTTTCCTGCAAGATGATAAGTGCTGTGGGGAAACCACAGTAAGGTTAGGTGGATCAGAGACAGTGTGGAGTATTTGCATATTTAGTGATGTGATTAAGACAGGTTTTATTTCAATATGATATTTAAGCAAATACTGTAAGAGGGGGACAGGTTAGACCAAGTGTACTATGTCTGTTAAACAGAATGGCAGACAGAATGTGCAAAAAAAGGAAAACATCTTTATGAAAATATCTTGGTGGTTGATCCTCAATCAATAAGTAAAATGTTGACAGAGAATGTGTCATTAGTTGTTGTATAATTGATTTTTACAGCTTCAGAATCTCTACTACTAATACACTAAGTAATTTTTTTCATTGGAAAGATAACAATAAATAATGATGATGATAAATTCTTGCCCACAGGTAGATAGGGCGATATCCATGTGAATTCTTCTGAAAAGGGTAATTTTTGCACTACTGAAACAACAGGGGTTATAACATGACAATTTCAAGGAGAAATTGATAGGTATAAAGACCTGTGCCAAAGTAGTGTTGAAGGCTGTGGTCAAAGGATGACTGACTGCTCCACTTTCCTCAAATCATTATCAGAATGAGAGTCAGAGCCATCATTACAATCATTGCTTACATTACAATCATTGCCTCACACTGAAAGGGGGATCTGGAGACTCCTCAAGGATGACTCCCAATTTGGTGACAGGTCCACTAGGGATTCTACATATAGAAAAATGTTCTTCTCACACACAAAGAAGTAAAACCACACAAAACAAATGCTGAAACAGAGTAGTCAGCAACCAGAAGGCTGTGTAATGGTTAGAGTAAGGAAAAAAATCAACAGTAATCATTTAAATACAGGTCTTCTGCCTGTTAAAAGAAGTAATAACTAAAGGTTAAATCTAGCCTTCAGTATTCTAATATTACCAATCACTCCACAGTCCTCAAAAATAGTTGTTTTTTTCTTTCCCCAAATCAGCTGTCTCTTATTTTTCATTTATCATCTATGTGAGCACATGCATGCATGCTGTTGTATATGACTGTGTGTATATGAGGGCAGGATCAAGCAGTATGGGAAAAAGGAAATACAGACCCAGAGGTCTAGCTGACTAGTTATCAAGTGGTTGCTATGTGACCTGTTTTAGTTAGGATTTATCTATCAAGTTCTCACTGAACAGCCACCAGACCTTGCATCCGTCAGTCCATCTGTCCATGCATCCATCTGTCTGTCTGTCCATCCGTCCATCCATCCATCCATCCATCCATCCATCCATCCATCCATCCATCCATCATCCATCCATATTAACTGCTTATTCCTACCTTTTTTTTTCTAATACCTGTACATACTGAGAATAATTTTGAGAAATTATTAGTCCTCCTACAGAACAAAACCTGACTAATTCACTTAACAGTACTTGGCAGGCTACCCAGTGATTTAGTCTGAAACAAAGCAAGTTTCCCAAGAGTTAACCTAGCTCTGTTTAACCCAGTTCTCACCACTCATAATGTTTTTCACCTCATATTTAGGGTTGTTTATGCTGAGGTTGATGTTGGCTGTTTTATGATACTCAAAGATAATTTCCACATTGTCTGGTGGCATATTTCAATTTTGCTGTTATGGAGCCACCCTACCTGCACTAACCGATTTTTTTAGGTAGACATTCCATTCCCTACCCCAACGGACAGGGGAGCTGACCCAGGTATAAATCCACGCAGTGCTGGATTAACCTGTATGCAACTCAATCTGATTTCTTCAAACACTGGGAACTGAAGGACTCATGTGAGCTGATGGAAGAAGCTGTTGTCTTGCCAGCAATGCAAGTGGATACTGTGAGCTTGCACATACAGGCACATCCTCTTCACCACAAGGGAAACCAAACTAAGAAACACTTCATACCATCCCCAGCTCCTGTTCTTTCTTCTCAGATATCATGTGCCCTGCATACCTGAGGAGAGGGAGTCACATCAAGAGTGACCTCGAGCATGTGTTTAGATGTAGCATGTATGACTTCAGTGAACTATGAAGCTTCAGAGAAAAAAAATTTTCAGTGGCTTACATTATAACCTCCATTTTGATCTCTTCCAAAAACTTGTAGGTATTTGTGTAGCAAAAGCTGTATTCAAACTTCAGTGCATCTTACACTGCTTCTGTGCAGACTTGTTCCTGCTGAACTTCCCCTCTGCCGGCATGGTTTACTGGATTTCTGACCACTGTTCACTGATCCCGATGATGGTGTTTTAGGGATGTGTGTGTGTTAATGGTGGAGAGTACACTTGGAATGTTACAAGTACATTTTAATAGACATTCTGTTTTCAAAAATAACAAAACATTTAAGTTTTTCAGGGTGGCTAAGGCTAGCAGAAATGGCCTTGGTGTCAAATATACTATGCAAAAGCTGTGTTTTTACTATGCACATAATGTTTTCTGATAAACAAAGCCAAATAATATTCTGATGTATTCATGGATAGAATCTCTCATCTTTTATTTGGACTTTTGTTTCATTTTTTACTTCCAAATTTCTTCATTTTTGGAGAATTCTGGAAAGAAGCATATAATTTTTTTTTTTTTTTTTTGAGACAGCTCTCACTTGTAGTTCAGGCTGGCCCTGAGCTCACCCTCAAACTCACAGCAATCCTCCTGCCTCTTTCTCCTGAGTGCTGGGATTACAGGCATGAGCCACCACACCTGGCATTGTGGTATGTGGTACTAATTGTTGGTGGGTGTGAGTCTCTGTGCCTGGGATTGTTGTATTTGGTTACCAGGGATTAGAATAAGGACCTTGTGCTTTCAAAACAGGCGCTAGAACCACTGAGCTAAATCCCTGGCCCAGGATTTTGTATTTTAAAGGAATCCTTCTGGAGGTGAACTACCAAAAATCAGAGTGGAATTTTCAATTCTGAAATATTAGGCATAATTGAGGAGATTTTATTGTTTTTGTTAGGAAAAAATTATAATCATCCTTCTTGGACAGCATTATCTTACAGTGATCTTCTTTCATTGTACATAGCTGAATAGGCATGGGATATTATGGCATAGAATACTGGGCCACTGAGTTGAGTGTGGAAGTGTAGCTACATAGAAATAACAGTCTTTGATGCAGTATGACCTTCTGCCTTCAAGAATTTTCTTACAAAATTTATGGAATCTATATAATTTCAGCAGCAACAATAATCAAACATACACAGAACTTCAATTTTTGTGCTATGAATAGATTACAGTTGTCCTCTGAAATGCTGAGTCCTTGAAAACAATAGGTCTTAGTCCTGAGTGTGAATCACAGAGCTTGGAGGCTTACTAATACATATAACCTTGAGCTATAAACCCAAAAGTTTTGATTTTGTGAATTTTCATTGGGGCTTGAGGATTTCCATTTTGAATGAGTTTTCAGATAATACTGTTGTTGCTCTCAATTTTTTAGCACCAACATGTAGAGGAGGAATTCACAAAAGTACACCAATATGCCTCCAAGCACCGGGAGGCTCTCCCTTGTGGAAATCTAATTTAACACCCAGCCAAAACCATCCTGGCGACTGATGAAGTATGACCCCAGATGAACTGGGCAAAAGTGAGGGTGGGAGAAGCAGACAGCTTCTGAATGGGATGTCAGGGGTATTTTTCTGCATGTGGCAGATACTTTATGTTAACCCATCCACACTATATGCAATAGAAACTATTTGCAAAATGGATGCATAGTCTACAAATTAGATCTTTATTATTTTGTCACACATATGAAAGTTTGAGTTTAAAATCCATTTGCACTACTGTGAGAAATCTCAACATTATATTAGCAAATAAGAGAAGAAGTACTTTTAGATATTTTAAATAGAAATTCAATTTGCTAGCTTTAGAGCACCTATAAAAGTGGAAAATTGTTTTAAAATTTTTATTATCTATATATGAACAAACTATTTTTTGATGTGACTCTTAAGGATTTGAAGAAGCATGATCATTAAAAAGCATGATTATGAATTGCCTGTAGCTAGCTCAATCATAAAATCAAACATAAAAGTCTATTTTTGTGAAAGCAAGCTCAAATTTCTCATTAGAGAAAAAAATTGAAAAGATTTTTTGAGGTTTATGTACATTCAATATTTATTGCCCTATCACTTTATTCTATTTTTCTAGCATTATTATATCACATTAAGATGCAACTATTTTGGCAAGCCCTATGCAGACGATCCCAAACCTGCTCCAATTTATCTCAGTAGAATCCCACATTGTGTTTTGTTTTTTAATCTAGAGGTGGTTGGGAGGTGCTGCCATGGTCTCTATCAAGGCTGCTTAGTGAAGCAAAATTTCATTTTATTTATTCTGTTATTTTCATATTAAAATAATTTTAACTAATAAATAATACAAAATTATACATATATGATGTTTTAGTACAGGTATATATTATGTAATCAGGTTAAACACATCTATCACCTCAAAAATTTATCAGTATTTTATGGTAAAAGCATAAAAAATCTTTTCTTCTTGATTTTTGAGATATATCATACATAGCTGCTATGTGTAATCAGCGCACTGTGCAATAGCACACTAGAACTGCTTATTTCTAATTTCAAATTAGTGTCTATTGTTCACATTCCCCTCACCCTTCCTACCTCCTTCATTTTAAAATTATGGTGTCAATTTCTAAGTCTAGCGCTGTAGACAGTAAACCAGCTCAGAGCAGATGTGTGCATTTGTGACGAGAATCAGTAGAATTTTCCTCTTAGAATATTTTGAAAGTAAGCATCTATTGCTTCAGGAAAAACCTTTTTGTGGTTTGACAAGTGTTGTTTTCTTCAACATTCCTAGGTATAAAGAAATGTTCATGGGAAAAGAGTGAAAAATAATGAAGATTTCAGCTCAGTTTATTTTTTAAAATTGACTTTCTTGGTACTTTTTATATATACATTATGAAAACATTTAACATTGAGAAATTGTACCTGTATATGACATATTTTGACTCACATTTTTTGCCCTTTCTCCTGATCTTCCTATAACCCACTATCCCTATATACCTGAGCTTTGTTTCCTTTTTTTAGTCATTGCAATTTTTTTCTCTTCTTTACTTTCCCCTACCTTTCCATTTCTCTTGTTTTCCTTTTGAACATTTTTTTTCTATTTCACAATACTTATCATATATTTTAGAACTCATTTATACTTTCACTTTCTCATACCAGAGAAATGATGCAATATTTTCATATCTGTGTCCTACTTATTTCACTTATGTGTATGGCCTCAAAGTCCATACATTTTAGTATAAATGATTGAAATTTATCATTTTTATGGCAAATTAATACTTCATTATATTTTTAAAAATCCCACATCTTCTTTATCCAGTCCCCTGTTTATGGGCATTTGAGTTGTTTCCAAGTTTTAGCTATTACAAACTGAGCTGCTATAAATATGGGTACACATATGTCTCTATGATATGAATCTTTTAATTCTTTTAATTCTTACAGGCATATAATTTTCAGGGAAATAGCAGCATCAAATAGGATCTCTAATTTTAGTCTTTTAAGGAATCTCCATAGTGGTTGCACCAGTCTACATTCCCACCAACAGTGGAAAAGAAGGGTTTCTTTCTCCCCATACCCATACTAGCATTTGTTGTTGGTTGATTTTGTGATAGCAGCCATTTTTGTGAAGTGATATGAATTCTCAGTGTTGTTTTCATCTATACATCTCCAGTGACCAGTGATGTTGAACACCTCTTCATGTGTTTCTTTGCTGTTTTTCCTCTTCATCTGAAACATGTCTGTTCATTTCAGATGCCCATTTTGAATTAGGTCTTTAAATTTGGGGAGGAGGCTATCTTTCTAAAGTTCTTTATATATTCTAGATAGCAGTTTATTTTTTTCCTGAGGAACAGCTGGTAAACATTTTTCTCCACATCATAGTTTGTCTTTTTGCTTTATTGATGGTTTCTCTTGCTGTGCAGAAGCTTTTTAATGAAATGAGACCCAGGTTGTTGATTCCTTCTGCTAGTTCTGTGCTGCAGAGATTTGTTCATAGTCTTTCGCTATGCCAAGGTCTTCAAGAGTTCTACCTGACCTCTTTTTCAGTAGATTTAGTGTTTCTGTTTTAATATTTACATCTCTAATCCACTTTGATTTTTCTTTACTGCATGATGAAAGTCAGCTAAGTTTATTTTGAGGTTCATTGTTATTATAATGAACTTCCACATCTATGGTATGTTAATATGGCTCCAACTGAGATCTTCAATGAATCTAAAGGGGATTTCCTTTATGATTAATGAAAATCACAATGGATGAGTTAGATTCATAACTTCCTGCATCATATCAGGAAGGACTATTTAGCCTAGTATTTTTCAAAGGCAATAGGTCTCTTTCTGGTCCAGATGCTTTGATTTGGAGGCCAGCATTTGTGTGATTAGTGATAAATTCTATGTATGTGAATATATATATATATATATATATATATATATATATATATATGAATGTAAATAATATAGGTATGTGTATATATAATTGTGTGCACATAGGTATATGAGTACAAAATGAATTCTTATGTAGAAGCTGAGTGGGAGCTCAAATGACATTTCTTCAACTGGATGTAACACTAAAAGCAATTTGATCATTTATACACAAAAACAAAAATAACAGAAAACCAACCACGCAAACAGATACTACCAGAGTTACCTCAAAGCTTTGTAAGCATGGTTGTCAATAGCAACAATGACAGTTTATAATGCAGCTCAACATTGATTGGCCCCATTCAGCACTTGTGTTTACTTGGCATTTGGAAAGAGTTTCTTTGGTTCTTAGATTAGACAAGGAGAGAAACTGGTAGCTATTAGCTGGCTCTTTAAGTAGGCTAGATATGGAATTGGACATTGGATGAAAACATTTCAAGACTTTTGGCCACAAAATGCTGAATGGTGTCAACTTGATCATATGATAATCAACCTCTATGAGCAGTATATTTGGAATTCAAGTACACCTTGTAGGAGAGTAGATACTTTTACAATTTCTCATTGAAGGGATGTCTAGCTTTGGTGGCAAACTAAAGAATGAGTAGAATTTTAGAGAAATACTTGAAGGACACATTAAGTAAATATAAAACAAATAGTTTCAGGCAAAAAAAATGAACAATAATGGCTTCACTATTTGGTGACATTCTGGAATGTACGAAAGTGAATGATTAGATACAGATCGGAGTGGGACAGTGGAGTTGACATATTTAATGCCATAAGTTGATTATGTACTGTTCTTCCTCACAGAAAATCTTTGGAAAATCCAGGACACACACGTCTTTTCCCATGGCTTAAGTTGGAAATGAGTTAATACTCTCAATTACAGTTTGCATTTTTTCTTTCTTTGGTTTCAGATTTCTCTCTTTCATGTGATTAGAAGCTGATTGGAAATATTTTCAATGTTTGAATTTAAAAATTTGTTACAGTAGTATACACATTGCCATTATCTTCCTCAGGATGTTCCTCACTTTTAAGACATTCACTCCCATTGTTCTTAATGTGCCTCTCACTGTAATATTTTTTTAAATTTAAAAATCACTATTTTTGATAAAGCTTGGTGCATAAAAACATATAGACATGTAAATATGTGTTTATACCTTGTACAGATGTACAATAAATATTTTATATTTAAATTGTTGGCAAATGTAGTTAATTCTACAATAAGTTAATTACTTGTAATGAATTTTTGGCTGGCTTTTTTGCTCAGATTATATGATATTGTGTGAGAAAACATTTTACCACACTCCAGGTAAGCAGTACACTTCAAATAATGTTAGCCAGATTTCTTTCTGTCAGGAAGCTGTATATCACTATTTTTGGCAGTACTTGGAATAGAAAGCTGGGCAAAAGCTGTACCCCTGAGCTACATTTCCAGTCCTTGTTTATTTTTACTTTGAGATAGACTCTGGCTAAGATGTTCAGGCTGGCCTCTTAACTTGTGCTCTTCTGCCTTAACTGGAGAGATTATAAGGTCCTAAGCCATCATGTCTAATGTATACTATATATCTTTCTAAAGAAAATTTGGTTTGACTACATCTCCTTATTCTCATATATTTCAAGGAAGAATAAATTTTAAAGTTCATGTATGTATACATTTTGCATATGACTTTAAAGGATGGACTCTTCTTTCAGAAGTTCTGAAAGGCACAAGTTCCAGGTATTACATTATATATCAGTGGTGATGTTTGAGCACATTACAATGGAAACCTACTCATGAATTTTTCATCAGAACATCCTCAATTTTTACTGACTAGTAGAACTCATATTGTGTCAAAATAATCTTGGAATTCTTGTGACAATGACTAGACAAACAAGTAAAATTAAGTATTTGAATGGGAGGGGAAGAAGCAATGGAGGAAGGAGTGAAGGGAAGTAGGATGAGAATCAAAAGAATTGGGAAAATGCAGATAGAGCTTTGACAAATAGGAAGAGAACTCCAGACATATTAGGCTACTTCATCTTTGAAAAAGGAGTCAAACACTCTGAGTGGAGGAAAGATAGCCTCTTTAATAAATGGCTTCAGAAAAACTGAATGTCAACCTACCAAAGGAAAAACTGGATCTACATCTTCTGCCATGCACTAAACTAAAATTAAGTGGATTAAAGATACAAACACTAAAATAGTAACACTAAACCTGCTGGAAGATAGGCGAGGTAGAGCTCTTGGAGACATTCATGTAGGGAAAGACTGTATGAACAGTGCCTCTGCAGCATGGAACTAGCAGAAGGAATCAACAACCTGGGTCTCATCTCATTAAAAAGCTTCTGCACAACAAGAGAAACCACCAACAGAGAAAAGAGACAACCTATGATGTGGGAAAAAAATGTCTACCAGCTGTTCCTCAGGGGGGAAAAAAAACCTGCTATCTAGAATATATAAAGAATTTTAAAAAGATAACCCCCTCCCCAAATTTGAAGACCTAATTCAAAATGGGCATGTCTGAAATGGGCATGTCTGAAATGCCCATTTGTATGAAACGAATGGACATGTTTCAGATAAACAGGAAAAGGACCAAAGAAATACATGAAGAAGTGTTCAACATCACTGGTCACTGGAGAGATGTAGATGAAAACAACACTGAGAATTCATCTCACTTCACAAAAATGGATGCTATCACAAAATCAACCAACAACAAATGTTAGTATGGGTATGAGGAGAAAGGAACCCTTCTTTTCCACTGTTGGTGGGAATGTAGACTGGTGCAACCACTGTGAGATTCCTTAAAAGACTAAAGTTAGAGATCCTATTTGATGCTGCTATTTCCCTGAAAATTATATACCTGAAAGAATTAAAAGATTCATATCATAGCGACATATGTGTACCCATATTTATAGCAGCTCAGTTTGTAATAGCTAAAACTTGGAAACAACTCAAATGCCCATAAACAGGGGACTGGATAAAGAAGATGTGAGGATTTTTTTTTAATCTTTATTGGTACATTAAATATACACATCATGATTGCACTCCATAATGGGGATTTGTACCAGTATAAGACACAACTTAATTCTCATTTTTTCCCATAGCCCTACCCACCCTACCACCCCCCCATATACATAAAATTTGTTTCCTTACTTTTTTGTTACAATCTCAACATTGTCCCCTAGATGTGAGGAATTTTAGAAAACTAAAATGGACTATTCCTCAGTCATAATAAATTAGAGACATTTATAGTTAAATGGATAAACCTTGAAGCCCTAGTCATAAGTGGAATAAATATAACACAGATGTGTAAATACTATATAATTTCCCTAATGTAAGAAACTGAAGGTGTAAGTGAAATATAAAATGTATAATAGATATTGTTAAAAAGGAACAAAATATTCAAAGTGGAAGGAGAACAGGTTATGCACAGGGAAAAGCAAAGAAGGGAAAGAAAAAATTATAGTAAATAGGAAGAATGCTTATGTATATAGAGGGTGGAGGAGCTGAGGGGAGGGGAAGGGATGGGAAAAAAGTAAGAGTCAAGATACATCATGTACAGGTACAAATTCTGAATGACTAATGTGATGATAATGTATACTTAAAATGTACCAATAAACTCAATTAAAATATTCAACAGAATAGCACATTTCCTAATAACTTCATCAATTCAAGCAACAATTCTGAACATTAGGAATAACTTTTCTTCTTTTAAAGAAATAGCGTTAGTACTTACCAGGTGCTCTATCTTTTTTTGGAGTTAAGAAGCAGTGAGAGGAAAATAGTTCAATTTTCATCTCCACAGAGTGCTAGTAAAATGCAAATTAAGCTGACAAATTTGACTTTTGAGGACAAATTTTCCTTGTGTTAAAAAATCACTCTGTTTTAGGAGAATGCAGAGGACTGGCAATTTATTAGGTGAGTTTAGAAGTGAAATATCAATAGAAGTTATTTCAAATTGCCCTCTTTTCTTAATGATGGTCCTTTCCTTCATGAACTATATAAAGCATTTCAACTATATTTACCTGGTGTCATACATTGGGGTTTTTATAAAGTTTTGTACAAAGCTCTCCAGGGTTTATGTAGATGTGCAGTCAGGGTAGATAGGATTCAGTTCCAGGGCAGGCACCTTCTAAGACTTTCATGAAAAGTCAGGGCCAAGGATTGAGCTCAGTGGTTCCAGCACCTTCCTTGCAAGCATAAGGGCCAGATTCTATCCCCAGTAACCATAAACCACACGGCTGGGTGCGGTGATTCATGCCCACCAGCAATCAGTACCACATCCCACAATGCCCAGAGTGGTGGCTCAGGCCTGTAATCCTAACTTTTGGGAGGCAGAGCAGGGGGATTGCTGAGTTCAGGACCAGCCAAACTATAAAGCAAGACCCTGTCCCCAAACAAATCCTAAAAAAAAAAAACAACCAAGAAAAGTCAGTGGCCCAGTTTTGTCCTCTGAGATACTCTATCTCCTATGTGTAAGATCATGCTTTTTTTTTCTCCTCATTCTCTTCCAACTTTAGAAGGAGAATTTCAAGGTAAAAAGAGAACATCCACTGTTCTTCAATGTCTTAGAGTCATAGGCAGGTTATGAGAGTGTGTCTGCAGCCATGATTTGTAGCTTCTGATTATTGTTTTCTGTGGTGCTGGGGATGGATCTCAGGGATCTGAACACACTAGGCAAGCATCCTATAGCTAAGCTACACCCACAACCTCATGATATTTTGAAAATAAATCTAAAAATTGAAGAAATAAAAACCCCTCCAAATGGAATCTATGAAAATAATCATTTGTGAATCTCAAAAATTAGCATAAATATGTCATTTTTGGTAAACATTCACTTTTCTAATGATCATTCCTGAAATAATTCTCTAAAAATCTCAGTCATTTGTTGAAATTTTACTTTCATTTAGATTTTACCATTTAAAGTCCATAATTCAATTTTTGACTATCAAATTAAATTTTTATTCTGGAGAATGTAGAAGCATTATTATACCATACAATATTCTGCCTGGTTATTATCTTCAGCAGCGATTAACTCCCACAGGAAGTGAGGAAGTTATGAGATTTTTTTTCCTTGCATATTTCCAATAGAAGAAAAATGGAAAATGGCTCTAAAAAAGAAATAAAAGCAAAATTATAAAATGGGAACTTGCTGCCTTATTTTCATGTACAAGAGCTGGGGGAAAATGGGGAAAACTCAAGTGATCAGCAATTTTAGTTTCTTACAGTGCAAGGAAAGAAAGTTTTACAAACTTTATTAGACTAAGAGTAAACAAAGTTAAAAGTATTAGGGAATGTTATACACTACATTAACAGGCTCAAGGAAAAAAACCATATGGTCATCTCAATTGATACAGAAAAATTGCTTGACAAAATGCAACACCCATTTATGTTCAAAACTCTACAGAAGATTGGAATAGATGGTCTATATCTCAAACTAATAAAAGCTATCTATGAGAAACCATCAACCAGCATCATACTAAATGATCAAAAATTGAAACCTTTCACACTAAGATCAGGAACAAGACAAAGATGTCCTCTCTCACCACTTCTGTTCAATATAGTTCTGGAAATATTAGCCATAGCA
>PVIR01037662.1:0-15032 GCA_004026965.1 Petromus typicus | reverse complement strand
GATTTTTTAGTGGCTATTTTTACCAACTTGAGAAAGTTCCTCTCTGTTCCTACTGTATTGAGAATTTCTTTATTATCTTGAATAGGTGTTGGATTTTGTCAGGTGTTTTGGTTCTGCATCTGGGGAGTAAAAGGAAGCTCTGTAGCTAGGTGTTCAGGGAGTGGCTGGAGCAAGTGGTCTACAGTCCTGTGATTCATGAGCCTCTGGATCGTGAATGCCACACACGCGTCTCAGGTCGTCCTCTTCCTCCTTGTCCCACGGAACGGGGTGGCCAGCTGGGCTGGAATTGGATCTCTCTCTTCCTTCAAGTCAGCTGGGCTGGTATAAAACTCCGAAGGGCTCTGGTGTATTTTAAAGTTGTTTCCTTTCCATCTCTGTGCTGGAAACGTGAGGGGAATTTTCTCTAATACTCACCTTGAAAGTAGGTTGAACACCCGGAGGTACAACTAGTAAAAGTGTGAGAGCAGCCCACGAGGAGGTCTCCTGGAGTTTCACCGTCAAATCATCCTCACTGAGGTTGCTGCAATTAGTTCACTGCAGTTTGCCTTTTCTACCCCAGCGCTGGTTTTCCCTGCGGCTTCCGCCCTGGTAGGTTGTGGTCTTCCGGGTTGCCAGTCTCTCCAGTGTGGAGGGGAAGGAGCAGCACTCTGTGCCCGGACCTGACTTCCTCATAGATCTGAGGAGCTGTTGCTGTTTCTGTTCCTTTAGCTTTTTGCTTGTTGTGATGCTGAAGTGGTGACTTCTGAGTTCTTTTTATGCTAGACTGGAAGCTGAAAGCCTTCTTTAGGTTTGATTTATTTGGTTTTTTAGTGGGAAGAACACACTGGAGATGATGTCCTTTTCCTCACCAGGCCCCTTGGTTACTTGTCTTTTCTATTTCCAGGATCTAAAACACTTGTTAAAAAATGTGGGACACTGGAGACATAGCTAACGAGCAATGTCAAAGAGGAAAGGGCTCAAGCCAGCATCTGGACAACTCAAGATCTTCACCCTCTGTTTGGTTAGTGAGGTTTTTCTTCATAGCACTGATGATGCAGTGGCGTACTGTGTGGTCAGCACGTGCAAGACCACACATATCCACACACACACACACACACACACACACACACACACACACACACAATTGCAATAGCCGTCACTTGTAGCAGTTTGCAATACACCAGGCGCTGTTTTTAGAACTGCTTTCAGTGTAAAAATCATTTTATTTCTTTTCAACAACCCCATGTGGTTGGTGCTAATGCTATTACCACTCAAAAACGACGGACTAGGCTCAATGAGATTCCATCACTTGCCTGAAATGCCGCCTCTGTGTTGCTGAGGGCTCGGTCCTGTCTCAGGGAGTCCGGGACTCTGGGACTCTCTGGGCTGCTGTGGGAACTGTTGTCCTCTCACTCTGACTCACTGCAGAGGAGTGATCGCAGAATGGCATGTAAATGGCAAATTCCTCGCATATCTCTCAGGGCGAGGCACAGGTGACAGACTTCTCATCTCAAGGGCCCCTGTAGGTGTGAGAGTCGAGCTTTCCCACCAGGTAGTACTTTCCTAATCTGGGTTCAGGGGAGGTGACCATCTCTGCCTCTGGAAGGTGACAGCTGCTCACCTTCCCTTGGATGTTAGAAAACGACAGTCTCTTTCCTGAGAAGGCAGGAAATCTTCAGGTATTGTGACCTGTTCTGTAGTTACACTCTGGGATTTGCCACCTGTTCCAAAATGAGAAGGGGGTGAGTCCTGTTAAAATATCTGCTACCTGATCCCATCAACCCTAGCTCTGGCCAAAGCCACAAACCCTTCAACTGTAGCAGTAGCTGATGATCTTTCCGCTTCACAAGGACGTCATGTGCCAGACCTCTCCTGGAGAAAAGGGAACTGATAATAGATCACGTAGCGGCTTTGAGAACCAGTCCTCAAGTGTCCGCTGGAAGCCAAACTGCTCTGCTTCCCAGAAGGATGGGGCAAGAAGGAGTGTGGGGCGAACAGTGCACTCGGTCACTTTCCTCAGTGCTGGGACAGAATAGCTGATGCTTACAACTTAAAGGAGGAGCGAGGCGTTCGGCCCCGGGTTGTTTCAGAAGCCTCAGACCTCGCATAAGGCTGTTTCCAGGCAGGAGCAGCATAGTGCAAGAGTTTGGTGGAGATGGCTGCTCACCTCATGCCAGCCAGGAAGCTGAGAGAGGAAGGAGGAGCCAGGGAGGGGGATGACTCCTTCCAGGTTATCTCCAGTGACCCCCTCTTCCTATCAGACTGACCTCCTAACAGGGCGAGAGACACACTGCCTGCTCAACCCCCTTCCAAATTCACAAGGCTTTGGGAACTATTTTCATCTTAAAGCGTAGCAGCTGTGGAGAGTGAGAGCTGCAGGCAGGGACAGGGCAGCCACAGGGTGTGCAAGACCTGCCTCTGAGGTGGTCGTGGGACAGGTGGGTCCCTCCGCTAAAACACAGTCGTGGTTTTCAAGATGACAAGCAAGGAGCAGTCGAGCAAACCTGAGGCTCTTCTCTGTGCAGACTGTGTGTGGCTGCACAGGGCAGAAATGGTACCTGGGCTTTGCTTGGAGAACAACAGCACAGAAGAGCGTGTGAAGCTGTTATCGACAGAAGGGAGACCGGAAATGTGCAGCTGCGGAGGAGAGGGGACGGCTGCACCGGGAAGGCCAGCTGGGCCTGTGGGCTGTGGTTGGGCACCGGTGGGGCTCCCAGCGACAGATGACAGAGACGCCGCCCTCTGAGCGAGTGTACGAGTGTACACCCCGTAGCCGTGGGGCCACGTGCACCCTCCCTCTGCACTGGGAGCTGGGCTCTGGCTCTTTCCTGATGCCGACATGAACTCAGCGTCCTTTCCTTCTGAGGCTGCCATTTTATACACAGACGACCTTCTCAGCCAGGTGGTGGCACACACACCTGAAATCCTACCACTCGGGAGGCTGAGGCAAGAGAAAGACTGTGAATTCAAGGCCAGTATGGGCTACATAATGAGTTCAAGGCCAGGCTGAAACACATAGGGAGACCTTGTCTCAATAGCTTTAAAACAAAACAATGAGTTATACCATTATGGGTTGTTATGAGGATGAGCATTCAGATAAGGAAAGTCTTCCGTGTGAATGAAGATGATGGGTGGCACTTGGGCTTCTACAGGGTGTTGGATTGTGTCCCTGGCACTGGCTGAGGGAGACAGAAAAGGAAAAGCACAGGTGAGGAAAAAGACAAAAGCGGCACAGACCAGCAGACCAAAGCCTCCTCTGCTTTTGGTTTGACAGCACAGGTTTCAAAAGCCTGCGTCTCTGAAACAGGAGAGGAACGAGGCCTCACTGCTCCCGTGACCAGGGCGCGGGGTCTGCACTCACCGGGGGGAGAGCTGCAGGCCTGACCTTCCATGGGGACGGCAGGGACTTTCGGGTTCACAAACCCAGAAACTGCCACTCTGATACTCTCCTCTCCAATGATGCTATGTTATAATTATGTAAGTAATAAAAGTGACCACATACTTTTTTTTTTTTTAAGATAGGGTCTTGCTTTGTAGTTTAGCCCTGAACTTGCTATGTAGCCCACGTTAGCCTTGAACTCAGCAATCCTCCTGTCTCTGCCTCCTGAGTGCTGGGATTACAGGCGTGAGCCACCACATCCAGCATTGTGATATGTGGTTACTGGGGATTGAACTTAGGACCTTGCAACCTTTGAGCTAAATCCCTGGCCCAAAAGTGACCACATAGTATTTGAAGGAAATATAGGCTAACTACAACAGCAGCCAACCTCTGTTAAAAGTCTGGCATGTTTTCTTCCAGGTTTAAAAAGGAAAAAAGCCACTGCTATGATTTAAAAATATAGTCCTGACTCTACTGTCAATTCTTTCGCAATTAGTTACGTAGTATGATACAGCGAAGGTACAATTGAATGGCTTATATTATTCTATCGAAAGGCTCATTTTTAGTTTATTCTCTTACTAAAGCAATTTTGGAATTTTTCCTGTTTAAGCTTTTTGGGTACATGATGGGACATGATGTTCACGTATCTTGTGTGGAGTTGGTACGAGAACTTAACACATCTTGATCCCGTTCCCTCTCTTTCCCGTCTCTCCCTCCCCCTTCTGCATCTCTTGTTTTCCCACCTTTTGAAAGAAGCTCTAGCTCCCTATTTCCTATCACTGGTCTTTTATTTTGCTTTTTATTTACATTTTGGGTTTCTTATGAGAGAATCTGTGTGATATTTAGGCTGTGTGTCTGATTTATTTCACTTAATATTACCAACCTAAGGCACACCCATTTCCTCTGAGTGACTCAAGTTTATCCTTCTTCATGACAGAGTAGTGCTCCCCCGTGGGCAAATAACACATCACAATGAGTCCTTTTAAATAACTGCTTTATCACATATGACTCATGCGTCATAAAATGCGCTGTTTAAAGTCTACAGAACCATAGTTTTTAGTGTTTTTTTTTCAGTTGTGAAACCATTGCCAGAACATTTTTTATCATCTGAAAAAAGTCTGTTCTCTTTCCCCTCCTCCATCCTTGGAGACCACAAAGTACTCATTTCTGCAGTTGCCTCCTCGAGATGGTTCATACACATCGCAGTGCACAGGACGAGCCCCACTTGCCCAGCGGAGCAGTGTCCAGGTTCACCCCTGTGGCCTGGTGTCCATGCACCACCTCCGTCCAGGGGCGCTGGCTGCAGGACGCCATCCCGGGAATAAATCCCCAAGGCTCGAGGGCCTTCAGCACAGCGTGCGTGCTGCAGGGTAACCATGCACTTCTGCTGTGTCTTTGCATTGTCTCTAGACTGCTCAGAATATCCAAGCAGTGTAAGTCACACGTGAGTGGCTGCTGGCCTCGTTGTGTCGGGAATGAGCCTGTCCCTCCAGGCCGATGTCACCTTACACACACAGAGAGCCTGGCCACAGCTGGTTGACCTATGCGTGGGCAACAGTTGGAGACAGGCGACCAACTGTATTGCTTACTCCGTTTACAGCCAAATCATGGTTCAGTGTGCAGATGTTCTGCACTTTGTTTAGCCGTTCCTCGGTGGTGGACAGCCACTTTTGTCTCTTTGTCTCTCAGGCTATCACATCGTACCTGCAGCTCTGCTGAGCTAGTGGTCACAGATCGCTGTGCCTTTGCTTTCCTTCAAGTTTCCTGAGTTCCAGCAAGTGCCATTTCCATGTATGCTGTTGGTTCGTACTCAGCTTAGTAAATCAGAGACGCTCAAACTCTAGCCATACCTGTTCTAATCCTGCCACTCACCTTTCTTGGGACAGATACTTCCAAGGCACCGAGAGAGCCCCACACTCACTTCCGGCTGGTGGTTGGAAGGGCGGTGACGCGGAGGGCTGGTGCTGCCAGAGCTGCTGTGGCCGTGGAATCGGGACAGCACAGAAGGAACCCTGCTCTTGCTGCTGGAAGTAGACGTGTCTGCGTCTCCCTCGCTGGAAGCACTTTGTGGGGCCAGTAGAGAAAGGAGGGAAGGAACAAGGGAGAGGCCGTCCAGGTCCAGCTGCCAGGGAACCTGTCTGCAGGAGCTCACCAAAGCTGTGGACCTGGGCAGGGGCTCCGCAGAGCCAGGGAACCTGTCTGCAGGAGCTCACCAAAGCTGTGGGCCTGGGCAGGGGCCCCGCAGAGCTCTGGGGTCTTGGAGTGGAAATCAGAGGTGAGATGACGAAGGCGAGGTTGTGTCGCCAGTGAGGCGAAACTCAGTCAGTCAGTGCTCACTGATCCCTACGGTGCCCGCAGAGTTCGGGTCCGGCTGGGTGTGAGCTGGTGATGGCGGGGGAGTTTGCATCCCGTTGAGGGGAGTCAGAAAGGAGAATTCCACACTGTGGGGTGAAGGGACAGCTTCAGAGGGAGGGAGATTGACCAGAAGATCTGCCTGTTGATTGATGGTGGGGACTCCCAGGCTGAGGCGTAGCCCAAGGCCTGATGCCCGCATCCAGACCCCAGAAGAGCTCCGGCTTCAAGTGGAGTTAAGGCAGGAAGGGCCAACCTTCCAGCTTCTCCCTGAGGGATATCCGGCCAGTGGTTCTCTGGGGCTTGGACCGGGTGGGATAAAGGCCACCTGCTTCACACCAGTCCCAATTCAAGTCCGAATCTCTTCCTGCAGAAACACACCCCCAGCTGTTCCTAGAACAGCACTCCCCCAGACATCTGGACACCCTGAGGCCCGCGAAATTAACCGTCACTCTGTGGTTGGTAGCACTGTCCTCGGGTACGACTTCTGTGTGGGGAGGAGCTGGCTAGGTGGACCCTTCTCCTTGTGAATGCGGAGCAGGGTGGTGGTCGGAAGAAGGCAAGGCAGGACTGGACTAGTCCAAGTCACGGGGAAAACACTGGAACATTATCAAAAAGGTCAGGGTGTGTGTGTGTGTGTGTGTGTGAGAGAGAGAGAGAGTGAGACAGAGAGAGAGAGAGGAGCAGGAGGGAGACCAGTCATAGGTACCGATAGTGGTGACTTGAACTAGGACAGTAACAGTAAAGGCGACGGTCACAGTTGGGGGATGTTTTGAAAGCAGTTTGTAAAATGTCTTAGAGGATTGAATGTGAGATTAGGAGATGAATCGAATATTCCTAGATTTGGGATCAACAACTGCATGTGTAACAGCGCACTGTAATGGTGCGATATACTTACCAGAGTATTGGGTGGGGAATGAAATTTTGGGGAAAATCAGAAGTCCTCTTTGGGCTCTGTAAATTAGTTTATTACCTCTGGCTGGAACTCAGGCCTGCTATCTCAGCTAGTCCCTTTGGGCCAATACAACACAATGTCATAGACTAAGTGGCTTTTAAAAATAATGTTAGTTATTTTAGGGTGCTGGGTATCAAACTGGAGGCCTCCTTCATGCTAGGATTTTTTTCTTTTTAGTTTTTTTGAACTCACTATATACCCAGGTTAGCCTTGAACTCACGGCAATCCTCCTGCCTCTGCCTCTTGAGTGCTGGGATTACAGGCGTGAGCCACCATGCCGGACACTGTGATATATGAGGTAACTGGGGATCGAACTTGGAACCTTGTAGTTGCCAGGAAGATTCAGAACCACTGAGCTATATCCCTGACCCCTATGCTAGGCTTTTTGAGACAGGGCCTTGCTATGAAGTCCAGCCTGGCCTTGAACTTACTTTGTATACCTGAGTGGCCTCAGACTTGCGGCAATCTTCCTGCCTCAGCCTCCCAAGTGTAGGGGTGAGAGGCATGTGTCATGTGCCCTGTTTTATATCTCCCTTGGTGTTACGGGCAGAGCTGAAGTCATTCCTCACCCTTGGCTTTGAACTCAAGACCCCAGGGGCATGTGGGAGGGGCTGGACACCAGGCTTGTGTGGGATCGCCCCATCTCCTCACAGCTCTGGACCCAGAGTCCGCCCTGCTCCCCGAGAGCTGTCTGCCTCCTGCTCTGAGCCTCGAAGAGCACAGAAGAGCAATAGCAGGGGCTGGAGGTGAGCCTGCCCTAATGGTTCGCAGCTGGGGCTCGGGGTCCCCCTTGGGCTCTACCTCGCCCTGGGCTGCTGTCTGGATTTCCCATCCTCAGCAATTAGATCCCCTGTGTGCTTGGGGGAGAGAAAATAGAAAGTGAATAATCCCTCATTCTCCTCTGCGTGGCGAGAGGCTTTGATCCCCTCAGCGCCGCGGCCGGGGGCAGCCCTTCTTCGTTTCCTTTTTTCTTTGCTTTTTCTTTTTTGTTAACCCAGTTTCTTTGTCGTGGAATGACATCAGCCTCCTCCCAGAGACCTGTGAAGTGACCACGCTTCATCTTTGGATGCTCTTATCAAAGCTGCAGCGTGGCGTTTTTCTTCGTCTTGAGGACTTTTGCTACACAGTCCCTCCTTTCTGATGTTGGTTCGCTGCCAGAGCTTCCAGGCTGAAATCAAAAGGAATCATCTATTAATATCAGGCTGCAGTAACAAGGCCACCATTGTTTGCTTGACAAAGAAGGAAGGAGAGAGAGAGAGGGAGAGGGAAAGAGGAGAAGAGAGAGAGAAGCAGAAATATGCCTTAGTGGTGCGTACCTGTAATCCTAGCACTCAGGAGGCTGAGCCAGGAGGATGACTGTGAGTCCAAGGCCAGCTGGACTACATAGAGACCAAGGCTTGAAAACAAACAAACAAAAAGCACCCCAATCAATCAAAAAATACAGGAACAGAGGTAGTTAATAAATCCTCTGTTTCCAGTACGTGATCAACTGTGACCTTGGCCATCTCCCATTCCTCTGTGAAAGTGCCAGCAGCAGGCCCGTCTTGTGAGGTGGTGACGAAGCTGCCCGTGGTGGTGTGGGCACAGGGGTCCAGGCGATGAGGGTGGTGTTGGGGCGGTGGAGACAGAGGTGGGGTAGTTAATGCAGCTGTCAGAGCTTCCTGGCTTTTTGAGGGTAGATTTCGTTTTTCACCCCTCCTCGCTGGTCCTCCTCCGATGGAGGAGGGTCAGACTCTTATTTCCTGTGACAGCTGTGGGTGACAGGGGCCACCTCACCCAGGGCCCATTGCCCACAAGCATATACAGGACCCAGTTGGAGCCAAGCTGTCCTTTTGGGCGAGAAGTCTGTGCAAGAAGTCGGAAGACCATTTGCTGGTGGCATCAGTTTTCAAGATAACATCGCTATTGTCAGGGTGCCATGGTGTAGCAGGAACACTGCTGATCTAGTCAGAGATGGGCACTGATTCCAGTCCTGGAGGCCGGGGCCCTGGGTTCAATCCCCAGGCCTGCCGCAGGGAAAGGAAAGGAAGGAGGGCTGCTTCTGACACTTGGTCCTGGGGCTCTAGTACTCGCTTCCCCTCTGGACCTGAATGTCCTCATCTGCAGCGTGGTGGGGATGATCATCAAGGGGCTGCTGGATACTGTGTGTCTGCTGCGGGGTGCGGCTCCCCGCTCTGCCGCAGGGTGACCGGGTGAGCCGGGAGGGGCTGGCATGAGCTTTCTGATCTCACTGGATTGAACTGCCTCTGAGAATACTTCCCACCAGCTAAGGGGGCCTAAAGACAGCTATGGCGATCTCATGACCCCTACTGTCACATGAGGAAACTGGGGCTCAGAGAGATAAAGTAAATGGCCCAAGTCACAGAACTGGTCTGTAGAAGGGTCAGGATTTGACCATCTGCCTTGTGGTTTCTGTCCCCTCGATGGCATGTTGACATCTCACCAGGATATGTGGGGATGGAATTGAAATGCAGGGCCCTCGCTCTGGGCTACCTCCCCAGCCCCTTGTCATTTTGTTTGTTTTTGAGACAGGTCTCACTAAGTTGCTGAGTTCCAGTTTGGGAACCTCCTGCTTCAGCCCCTCTGAGTGCTGGGATTATAGGTGCACACAACCATGCCCAGCTCGGGGATTCATTCTTCCCGTCTTCTTCTTCCTCCTCTTCACCATTTCCTATTTCATCCAAAGGATTAGAATCCATGCCTGCTTTTAAATTCTGAATCTAAACTGCACCCAGCCCTTTGCTTCTTTCCCCCATTTTTACTTCTTGGCCCACGTTTGCAGTACGTGGTGATGGTTTCATTGTGGGCAGCTGGTGCCTGCACCTGACTCGTCTTCGACTGGGAAGGTCTCGGAAGCCGAGCCTGACCCTGCATCTTTGGGGGGACACTCAGGGTTAGGGTGCGAGGTCGAGTCTCCTGTGCTCAGCTGGGCCATTAGAAGCGACTGCACTTTCCCGCTGATGGGTTCCAGCTAATGCCCGGATGAGATGGTCACTGGGGACCTGCTGTGTCTCCCTCCCGTTCCCATCTCCTTGCTCTGCTTTCGGGCGCTGTGGTGTGAGCAGCTCCCTCTGCCAGGATGTTTCCTACCTGGGAACCGGTGTCTCTCCAAACTGTGAGTCCAATTAAGCTCCTTTGTGTTGAGTCTTGCTTCCCCACTGTGAGAGAGCTAATGAAAGACTCCTTTTTCAAATCCAGTTCTCAACTGTCGTCACCACCAGGGAAGGCAGTAGGGTATGAGGGAGCCCTGAGCATTATTTCCTGCCATTAATTCCCTTTCCTAGAGAAAAGGGGTTTGGCCAGGTATGGTGGAGGCTGAGGCAGAAGGGTTACTGTGAAGTTGAGGCCATCCTGGGCTACAATAGTGTGTTCAAGGCCAGCCTGGACCCTGTCTCAAAAAATCGAAAGTAAAATAAAAAGAGTTTAAGCTTTGGGAGAAGATTAGGGGCCCGAGGCTGGTTTTCTCTGCATGGTGGTGGGTCCCGCTGCTCCTGTTCAAGGCATTTCAGGCCCTCCTGGGTCAGCAGGGCCAGGTTGGAAGACGGCTCTCACAGTAGGAGTAACTGGTGTCCTCGGGACAGAGAAGGGAGTGAGGCTGGGTGTTCTCAGCTTGGCACATCCCTGATCCTGACTGTATCAGTCAGTGTTTGCTGCAGAAACAGATTACTGCAGGATATCACAAATACGTCACAATTTACAACACTAGTTTATATCAGCCTCTGGGTGAGGCGTGGGAGAGTGTAAAATGTCTGACTGTGTGACAAAAATCAGAGGAAGCAGTCAAAGGCCTGGAGCTCCCTGTAGTGTCCCGTGTGAGTCGCTCTCTCGGGATGCTGAAGGTCTGTGTCGGAAAGGGACGGCGTCCAAGGCAAAGGCGAAGACGAGCTCTGAGGAAGCAGGAGCAGACTTCCTTCCTGTCTCCCTTTTATAGCACCTGCTCAGGATCCTCCCCAGGGTGGGTCTTCCACACCCACAGTGATGCTCCACCAGTTTATCTGGGCGTTTCTCACTTAAATTAATAAAATCAATCAACCACCACACGGGCCAAACTCCTCCAACAGCCGGAAAACAGCCCTGAGCTGGGCGAGAAGCCGCGGACACACCCGGTGTGGGATGACACAGTCTGTGCACATCTTAGGACGCAGATGCATTGGTGACACGGGGGCCACTCTCTTTAGTTCCTGCCCCATCTTCCAGGGAAGGACATGCAAGGCTCGTCTCCATGGGAGCTCCCACCTCTGCTGCTGCACCCTTGCCAGGCGCTGCAGCTCCAGAATGGCAGAGACCGAGCCGGGCTCCAGGCCACTCTTTTCTGGACAGAGGCTCTCCCCGCTATCCCCTGATACACTCCAAAGGTCAGAGGTCCCCCAGGACGCTGGGCTCCCTCTCCGCACTTCAGCTTCTGCACAGCGCAGCCAGAGCCCTCGTTTGCAGGCTGTAGGCTGCTCACGGCTGACGGGAAGCCCGAGGCGGCAGAGCCTCCCTGCTCTGGGGGCTTCTGAATATGCCAGAGAAGTGTGCCGATCAATACTTTAAAAAAGCTGCTGCTGTGAATTGGGCCACACAATAAGGTCGCCGTGTGCAAATGCGAGTCTTGGTTTGTCACCAGCTTCTCGGCATTCCTGAAGCCCCAATTTTCTTATTCGTGCATCAGGGAACATCACAGTCGAGGTTCTTTTGTGGACTCGTTATGAGAATTAAATAACGGTGCTCAGGAAGAAACAGCACGATGTTCAAGAACCCGGCCCCTGTTAGTTACAATTTCCCTGATATATGATTTTCACTGGGGTTATAAAATTATTATCGGGCTGGAGGTATAGCTCAGCAGGGGAACACTCAGGCCCAAGACCCTGGGTTCAATCCCCAGCACTGCACAGAAATGCAAAAGTACATGCACATATGCGTCTGTGTGGGTGTGTGCACCGTGACCACACCCAGGGGCTTTGCAGAGGGAACTCTCCGAGGCCACCGCCTGTGCCCGGGTGGCCGGCCTGGCTCCTCCGGACTAATCCACGTCCATCCACTTCCTTTTCAAATTGGTAAAAAGTGATGAGCCCGCCCTGGGAGTGTCTCTGTCCTGTGTGGCAGCACCTGATGAGACCTCTCCTATTCAGACAGATTTTCCTCTTCCCTCTCCTCCTCCCCACCCCAGCTCCCTCTCCAAAATACTACAACCAAACAGCGTTTATATTGATGTTTTATTTATTTGAAAAGTTTGGTATGGGGGATCCAATTTGGGACCTTGCGTTTACAAGGCAGGAACTGGAACTGCTGAGCTAAATCCCCAGCCCTTATATTGATTTAAAAAAAAAAAATTTCCCTGCTGGGAAACTCATTTCCACCCCAGAAAGTCTGGGAGGCCAGCCTCTGGTGAGACCTCTCCTAACCGTAAGTCAGACGTTTACTTGTAATGATTAAAAAAAAGGGGGCCGGGGATTTAGCTCAGTGGTTCCGGCGCCTGTCTTGCAAGTGCAAGGACCCAGGTTCGATCCTTGGTAACCACATACCATACTGGGCATGGAGATTCACCCCAGCAGCAGCTAGTACCACATACCACAGTGCCGGGCGTGGTGGCTCACGCCTGTCATCCCAGCACTCGGGAGGCAGAGGCAGCAGGATTGCTGTGATGTGAGTTGGAGGCTGAGCTCAGGGCCAGCCTGAACCACAAAGCGAGACCCTGTCTCAAAAAAAAACAAGCAACTCTGTCTCTGAGTGCGGAGAGCCGTGGGCAAGAGTCTGGGCACTGTGTCGTGCTGAGACAGGGTGTCAAGGTGTCGGGGAGAAGGGAAGAAGGGACTCATGTCAGGGCTCTGGGGAGAGGGACCAAGTGACAAAGATCCCAGCTCCAATGGCGATCCTCCTGCTTCAGCTCCCAGTGCTAGGATCACAGGTGTGAGCCATCGTGCTGGGTTCTGTCCACCCTGCTTAATTTCCTGAGTCTTTCTCTAGGTTTTGAAGATGCCAGTTGTTCATTCTCTTAGCTGGGTGTGATGACGCTGTACGTACATAGTCTTAGTTACTCGAGAGGCTGAGGCAGGAAGAGCACCTGAGTCCAGGAGTGAAAGGCCAGCTTGGGCAACATAATGAGACCCTGTTTTACAAACAAAAACAAAAAAATAGTCATTCTGCATATTGGACAGGGCTGCATCTGTATGTACTGCATTTTCTACACTTCAGAGAAGCAAGAAACACTGCTGTGTCTGAGGAATCAGCTTTTATTTGGGGCCCTGTTGGGTGTTCTGTGGGTGTGGATGACCCCCACCAAAGCAATCTGCAGGAAGAGATACAATTTTCCTTTTTATAAATGTGCAAGGTGAAGCTCCGAAGGTTGAGGACGCTGTCTGTTCATGTGATCTGGAAGGACAGAAGCTGGTTCTGGCTCAGGCTGACTTTTCACTCTGTCATTTTAATGGGTAGGACCAGGGGCATCGCTCCCACACCCTGCCGCCTTCTCTGGCTTCACGGAGCTGATTCTGCCTGGCCCTTCCTCCCTATCTCTGTCCCACCTGTGACTTCTCTCCCCGGTGTGACAAGCTACTGGAGGACCAGCCATCCCTGTAGATATAAAACAATTCTTGGCTGACACCTCCCAGAGATACAGTGAGTCCCTGTCCACAAAGCAATACTGTAGTTTAAACATTAAATTACCAGGTTGTGGGACACACATTTGTACTTCCAGCACTCTGGGAGGCTGAGGCAGGAGGATCACAAGTTGGAGTCCAGCTTGGACAACTTAGTGAGACCTTGTCTCAAAATTATACAAAGTGAAATAAAATAAATAGGGTTGGGAATGGAGCTCAGTGCAGCAGGCCTGGGTACAATCCCAAGTATTGCAAAATATAAATACAACGAATCGATGAATTTTAAATTTCAGCCTCTACATGGAAGTTACACCTGGGCATGATTTGGAGAGCCAGAGCGCTGCACAAGGGTGTCTGCAGCGCTGTGCTTCTGTTTGAAGTTTCTACTGGAAGTGTTAACCCTTGAATTCCCACCAGCACGGATGAGCGCCCCGGGCTCCCTCTAATCCCCTTTCCTTTCTGGTCCACATCCGCTCCCAATTGCTGCGATGCTAATGTGGTTTATTCAACATTTCCTCTTCACGTTATGAAAATATAAATGACTTTTATACTGGAGCCCTGCGGGATACTGAAATTGCTTTTCCGCTTTTCCTATAGGGACAGCCTGTCAGATTTTGTTTCCCTTTGTTTATTTCCTTTGTCTTAAGTAATAATTGAAGTGCAGGCTCCTCCGCTGATCCGCTCCCCCAGCAGAGGCATCGGTGACAGAAATGTGGCCCTAGGTTCTGCCCTGCTGCAGGGCTGACCAGTGCCCCACTGTGCTGGGTGCCGAGCATGCCCAGGACCCTGCACTCTGGGGTCACCATCACTGTCCCTTCCTGTCTTTCTGGGTTCACATTCATCAGCGACAAGTTCGTTTCCTGAGCCAGGCATTGTCCCAAAGACATTTCCTCTGCAGCACCCCCGGGTGCTTGATTCCACAGGTGCTCAATAAATGCTGGCTATGTTAGCAAAAGAATAAATGAAAGCCAGCAAACAGCAGAGAGAAACTTACCAGAAAAACTAGGAGGTAAATAGGAAACAATGCACTAAATTGAGATAATCTGGTGTTTGACTTCAGCATTTCTTCTTGTACATATTTAATTACGTAGAGACTCGGTCTTGCTATGAATGGAGTTCGGAGTGGCTGTGAATTCACAGCAATCCTCCTGTCTCAGCCTCCCAAATGCTGGGGTGACAGTGTGTGTCACCACGCCCGCTTGAGCTAAGTTTATTTTATCATTTACATGAGTAGTAATGAAAGTTGAGGAGATTGCTGAGTCTGGGGAAGACTATCCATCTTACAGTGATGGCACAGGAAAGCAACCACACTGGGCACGGGCTGCGGAGCTTTCCTCTGCCGTAAGGACAGGGCTGGCGACACCACACAGTGCCGATCCTTCACAGCACTCAGCGAACAGAAAGGACTCTCCTTTCCTTCAGGATCGCTGAACACTCCGTGTTCCCAAACACAGCCTTGTGGGTCAGGCTGACACCAGGTAGAGGACGCTCAGAGCTGGGTTTTGGCCGGCAGGCCAGTATTGGAGCTGGTGTTGGGTCCTGGCGGCTCCTTCCAGCATCTGAAAACTAAGCTGAACTAAATGGAATCAAAAGCTTCACTTTGGATTCAGTGTCGAGAGAGTGTTTTGGCGTTTGATGGCACAGGGCTGTAATTTCAGCACTCTGGGAGGCTGAGGCAGGAGAATCACAAAATCCAGGCTTGAACTTGACAACTAACTTAGCAATTTAGTCCGACCCCTGGGTGACTTCCGGTGTGTCCTTAGGCAGGGCTGCCCTACTTCCTGAG
>PVIR01037661.1:0-14851 GCA_004026965.1 Petromus typicus | reverse complement strand
ATCAAGGAAGCACCAAGCTGGGGAAGAAATGACTTCTCTGAATGGGTTTACCTTATTCATTAAAGGGCAGTGTCCATGAAGGATGCTTCATAGTGGGCATTTAAATGGGCTATGAATACTACCAGTTCTATACTCATTCTAAGAATTCTAGCTATGTATCTCTCCCTGAAAAAAACTGTCCACCATTCTTAAAGCACCCCGTATTTCATTATTTCTCCCAACTATCCCAACCAGTTAAATGACTGGCCAAGGCTCTCTTCCTCAAACCACCTTTTTGCTTGCAAAGCAAAGGCTATCTTAAGTTCTGTCCAATGGGAAGCTGGCTTCGCCACCCTGAGCTACCTGCTGACTGATGCCCACATATTGTAGAGATTCATCCATAATCTCCTATCTCCCATTGCCTCACACAGGGAACTCCACACATGACATCACATCTCAATTTAGAGAAACACTAAGACAGTAAGAACATATACACAGATGCACCATGAAAACAAAACTACATGGTAGTTTATTGCTCTTTAACATATTCCTTGCCCCAATTTTATATGTAACATTTCCATTTTAGAATACAATGCTACTACACGATTTCATAATTTTATACATGACATTTATAATGGGATACACAGAAACTTAATGTTCCACTTCAAATATTATCCCACAACCCCGCAGCAAACCAGAACTACTTTACAAATGGTTAATAGATGTTAACAGGTCACGTAAATCCCGTCAGTATTTGGCTTGAATGTTTGTTCCATTCAATTCATGTTGCAAACTAATGACCACTGTGATGGTATTAGAAGGTGGGACCTTTACAGGGGTGTTCAGTCAAGACAGCTTTATGAATTAATGGAGGTGTTAATCCTTTCTTCTTGGATCCAAAATAAACTCAATTCAGGTTAGCTTGAACTTCTTTTCTCTAGCATAATTCATCGTTTAGCCATAGGCAGTTTCCCTCCAAATTCCTTCTCTTTTTGTCCTCTACCTCCATTCAACTACCCACCAAAACAAACAGAAATACATGTCTTTTAAAGCGTTGGGTTTTTTTCCCCAAATCTAGTCTCTAGACTCCAACACCAGTGAATGCTCTGGATCCAAATTTACATAGTTCCATTGAAGAGGGAGATGAGACCACTTTATAAGTGTAAAATCTAAAGTATAGCCTGGGTTCGATCCTCAGTAACCACATACAACAAAGCTGGGCATGGAGACTCATGCCCACCAGCAATCGGAACCACACACCACAGTGGCCGGCACTGTGGCTCGCACCTGTAATCCCAGCACTCGGGAGGCAGAGGCAGGAGGACTACAGTGAGTTCAAGGCTGAGCTCAGAGCCAGCCCAAACTACAAAAGTGAGACCCTGCCTCAAAAAAAATTAAAAAGTATAGAAAGAAATTTGTCCAAGCTGAGCAAAACATGAACTATTTCTGACTCTAAAACCCACCTTAATTGCTACATTGCCCTTTGTTCCCTTTTCCAATTGTTCTATTCCTAAATAAATTTTAAACTGTAGATGGGAGAGAAACAAATCATTTTGACTTAAACTACCTTTTACTACACACTTTCCCAAAGCCATCTGTAACTTTGAGGTACTCTACTTCACTCTAAGTTGTACTGAGACTAGTGACCCATGTCTTCTCCATACTGCCAGGGGTGGTTAACAGGTTAACGGTCTCCACCACAAAAACGCCTGGGTTCAGGGCCTCAATCACACCACCCACTTTCCAGGTAATACTCTGAAATTAATCTGGCTCATTGCACCCTAAGCACACCATGTTTCCCTCCTCATTCATTGAACTTTGAACTAAAAAGCCATCTGTAACAAAATGGCTTTTACTTTCTTACAGGGAGAAAAGTAACAAGGTTTAACTTTGTTCAACATTTCAGAATTGCTACTACTCTACCCTCTCCACCCTTTAATGTCCTCCCCATATTCCTACAATCCTAGTGCTCCAGAATTTGACCTAGGCTCTCATCTCTCAAAGCAAACTTGCAAAGAAATGTATTTTCTTGGCTTCTGACTACCCAGCCCTTATTACAGCACCCATACATATATATTTAGGATATGAGACAGCCTAAGCTACACAGCCCATTTCTATATCCTAATGCAATATCCAGTAAAACAATCGGACTCAGACCACTGGGGGGAAAAAAAACACTGTAAAATGGTGGTAATGTTTAGTATGGAAAAAGGAAGAAAGAACCCTAAGCCCTTGAATGTAAGGCAGTCTATCTAATACTGTTAGAAAAACACAGACCACGAAAGTCTAAATTTCAGCCCTTCCTCCATGAGCTGCTTCCCTGTGAGCCTGGGCAAATCTTGTCCTTACCTACAGTGTGTATTTCAACCACCTCAAAAAATGTTTTAAATTCTTTATTAGCATATATTTGCAGCACAGGGTTACACTTATCATGCAGTTCAATTACCTTTTAACTGGGGTCACACTCTGGGAGGCTAAGGCAATAAAATTATAGGCCTGAGCTCAGCCTGGACAACTTAGGATCTATCTCAAAAAAAAAAAACCCATACTGTTCATAATATATTATCAATATATCCCAAAACAGTTTAATTGGAAAAGCTAAGATAAACACTTAACCAGTAAGATTTACCACCTTATGCTGTATTTTCTGCCTACCAGAAGAAAAAAAAGATAATGTTTCAGTAACCCCAGCCAATTTCCAACTCAAATTAGGACTTAATTTCCTAATTTCTTCTCAAAGGGCAATATTAATTCAGTGCAAATCAAAATGTCTAAGAAAAATAACACACCAAGACAAATTTTATTATATAAATTAACCCATTTATTATAGGCTAGGAATGTCTCAAATAGAGCTTCTACTGGTCTTTCAATTCCTTCAGTCTTCTGATAGCTGACTTGACTGTGACCGCAGAAGTGGTACTGTTAAAAAGAAATTGTTTCCAACATAATTAAGCACGTTAACATATAAAATGGCAAATAAATAAATCATACCTTACTATTGTTATAATCCTACAGTCTCTTTTTTGAATTTCTCCTGAAAATAATTATATGAACAGACTACTTTGGTACTCATGCTAGGTGAGATGGTGCCTTCCGATAATCCTACCAGCACTGGAAACACTGAGGGAGGGGGATTACCATGAGTTGAAGGCCTGCACGAAACAGTGAAACCCTGTCTCATAAAAACCCACTGCTCAGCACCATGTCTTATGCTGGGGTGGTGGCACAGGCCTGTAGTCTCAGGACTACAGGGACTTAAAGCAGAAGAATCACAAGTTCAAAGTGAACTTGGGCAATTCAGAAAGACCTCACCTTGAAATTTACAAAGTGCAGCTCGGCATGAAGGCACTAGGTTCAACCCACAATGTGGGTGTATATGTGTGTATGTTTATTGTCAAGAATAAACTAGCCTGGTTAAAATAGAATGGAAAATGTCAAAAGAAGCTTTAAAAATACCAGAATAGTACAGTAAAGGTAAATTCTTTGAAACAGGGTCTTACTTTGTAGTTTAAATAGACCTTGAACTTTTGGTGATCCACCTGCCTAAGCCTCCGAAGTGCTGAAACCTGGCTAAGAAAATCTTTTTAAAAACAATATAGCAGGTGCCAGGAATTTAGCTCAGTGGTTCTGGCACCTGCCTTGCAAGTGCAAGGTCCAAAGTTCGACCCCTGGTAAACACATACCACAACGCCAGGCGTGGTAACTCACGCCTGTAATTCCAGCACTCTGGAGGCAGAGGCAGGAGGACTGCTGTGAGTTTGAGGCTTGCCTAAGCTACACAGTGAGCTGAGGGCCAACCTGAAGTACAAGGTGAGACTATGTCTCCAAAAAAAGAAAACAAAACACCCCCCAAACCATGATACAGCAGATTAAAGTGCCTTTTGGAAACTAAGTATTAAAATGAGGGGAAAGTTTTACCATAAAATCAAGAACTCAGTATGTGATGGCGCATGTGTAGAATCACAGCATCAGGGAGACTTAAGACAGGATGATCGCCATAAATTCAAGGCCAACCTGGACTAGTGACACCCTGTCTCACAAAACCACCCAACAAGGTGCTTCAATATACATGCATACTATTCTTTTACATTTCCCACGGTCAACTATAAACTAAAATTTTAAATTCAATTTTGAAACCACATTAGCCATCTGTCATATGTGATAGTACACTGGACTAGCACAGGGCCAGACACTCAGACCCTCCTTCAAAGTCAGGACCACAATACTGAGAAGTCCAAACAATACTCCAGTATTTAGAAAGACAAAAGGAAGGTGATTCGAAGGTTAGTTTTACACAAACTGGCATTTTTTTTTTTCTCTCAAATTATCTCTATTAAAACAACCTGCAGTGCAAATCAAAGTTCAGTACCAGGTCAGATCCCACTAATGTACCCACATAATAGAACATTCACGGATAATGACGATTATAAAACTGTAAAGTAGAATTTTGTAAATCAGACTCAACTTTTATTTCTGTAGTTTTACCTCTATTAACAAGTGAAAATAAATACACCATCAATTCTGAAGAGTTCAAAGAACCCCAGAAACATCATTACTTTCTTGGTCTTGAAGAAGATTTTAAACTAGTCTTTCTGGTGCCAAAACTCAAAATGGCTTATGAGTAGCCCACGGTTCTAAGCACCCCAAGAAATGGACTCACTTGTAGGTCCAGGCTCCACCTGCCACTGTCTTCATGCAGGAACCACAGTGCCAGATGCCTACAGCTCTTCTCTTCATCTTGGTCTGTAAAATTTGAGAAACTGTTTTCACCATCAATCAAATGCCTGAATTACTCTGGAAAAGCATCTTTGGTATACAGAATATAAATAATATTAAACAAAAACCTTTAGCAAACGAAGTAGAATGTCAATAGATGCAGACTATCCTGAAACAGAAATATCAGCAAAAGTAAAATGACAAGACGCATCCCTCAGGTAGCAGATTTAGCTTAGGCTGGGATATTTACTAAGTCCACTGTTTAGTTCCTTGGTAGTTTTCTTCAAGTTGGGAACGTTTCACAAAATCAAGAGATACCAATTCTCCTATCGTAACTGATAATCAGTAGTGTAAACAATTTTAAATGCTCATCAATATACAGAATCAACATTTCAGAAGATAACCAGCCCTCCTTTCCCTTCAACAGAAATCACCACACCTTGCCGCAGAAAGAGCAGGTGTACTTGGCGTGCTGGCTGATTTCAATTTTCTTCACCATTTTCCGGAGGGAGGCACCATAACGGGTCCCGTATTTACCCACAATGCCGACCTTCTTGGTACGTTTGGCCTGTAGGGACGCAGGAAAGGGATAGACCAGCATTATTTAAGAGTTGGAACTCTGGTCGTGGCATCTCTGTATCTTGGTTCCCCACCGCACCTCTGCTGTGTTTAACCCGGAAAAACTACGTGCCAAGCGGCACCCGTGCTCCCGAGACTTTGCATTAAGCAGGCCGGAGTGTGGGAGACCCCGCCAAGCCGCCCCCGCCCCTCTGCCTTGGGCTTCGTCCCTGAGGGAAGTTCCAAGAGGTAGAGATGGCACGGAACCCGGGGAAAACATGGGAAAGAAGTGGTAGATGTGGACAAAGAAAACAGGAGGACAGATGCAGATGGATAAAGATTTGGGCCGTGGACATAGCCTACTCACCATGTCTGTGCGAAGTAGGCCCGATCCCAGAGAGGAAGAAATCTGGTGCGCAGGCGCAGTTTTAGGCCGGGGGCGGAAGTGACTTTTAAGGCCTCTCTAGGAACCGCGCTCTATGGTTTGGAGGTTTGCAGTTTGCTGCACCTGAAATGCTTCCCGCGCGGCCTATTAGGAAATGTTTGGGAAGGACAGAATTTTTCCAATAGGTTAACTCTGAGCTACAAGCTATAAAGACAAATATACGTTCAGCAAATATACGTTCACATTATCTTATACGTAACATAAAATCACGAAAATAAATGACTTTCTTAAGGGAACTTGGCTTAGAGAAGTCACAAATCTGAATTTCATTTCTTTCCGCACTACATTATACTTCCTAAAACACTCAGACCCTGTGCAGGATGCTGGCGACAGGCTCTATTTCCAACAATCTGCAGTCCAACTGAGAAAGTCATATTATCACACTGCATTAAGACATTTCACTTTCAGACCTCTGAAGGAAAGAAAGGAAGATGGTTATATGAGGGCTGCATACGCAAGAGCCTGAAGTTTTCTGAGAAAGTCTGAGATTCGAAGCCTGGAGAGAAATTAGCAGTCTCCGTGGAATTAGGCTTTCTGGCTTCTCCCTGGGTGTCTCAGTTCCGATAGTCAGACATTGCTTTATTTCAGAACCAGCTCTCCATGTCTCAGTCGGGTCAATAAGGTAGGTTCCTGGTCCAAACCTAAACCTACAACTCCAACATCCATCCACACTGTAACCACAGTCTGTCTCCAACGTGTCAGCAAGAAAGTCTGTTTTCTGGTTCAGGATAGGAAAGGAGTACAGGCAAATGATATTATTTCTTCACATAGAACTCACACTTGAAAATTCATTGTGTTTTTTCAGGGCATGACCGAAGGAAAGGAAGCTGAGAGAATTATTGCTAAGGAGTGTTAGGAAAGAATCGACAACTTTAGAATCAAGAAAGACTGTGACAGGACTGCAAGGCATTGTGGGATTATCTGGCCTGGTTTCCAGTCAGAAATCTGAAAGAAGAAAAAGAAATAGCTGTTAGTTCACAGATTTAAATATTAACTGTCTCAAATAATTTTGCATGTGTTTATTTTTTCCTCACAATTTACTAAAAGCAATATGTAGACAGTCACACAGTTCCCATGGTCATTTCCTTGTTGAAGTCCAGTCTTTGACTTATTCATGATTTGAGAACATTATTAAGATAAAGAGAAGAATTTACAGAGGAAGATGGCCTCTGTAACCAGAAATGACTTTAATGCAGGACCCTTCTACTTACTAGCTATTGGACCTCTGATGAGTTATTTTACTTTTCTGTGGGTCAGTTCCCTAACTAGAGACTAGATAATCATAATACCTACACTGGGGAGTCAAAATATAGAAAGTGTTTGCTGCAGTGCCTGCAAAATAATAAACACTATACAACCGAAACTATTACTGTTTCAGATAAAGAATATAAGGCTCAGTGGAGGAAAGATAGCCTCTTTAACAAATGGTGCTGGAAAAACTGGGCTTTAATTTGCCAAAGACTAAAACTGGATCTAACTCTTTCACTATGTACCAAGCTAAAATCAAAGTGGGTAAGAGACCTAAATATTAAAACAGACACTCTAAACCTGTTGCAAATTAGGTTAAGTAAAACTCTTGAAGACACTGGCTTAGGGAAAGACTTCATGAACAAAACTTGTATAGCACAGGAATTGGCTGAAGAAATCAACAAATGGGACCTCATTCTTTTAAAAAGCTTCTGCACAGCAAATGAAGCTACCAACAGAGCAAAAAGGCAACCAACAATGTGGGAAAAAAATCTTTACCAGTTGTTCCTCAGACAAAGGGCTACTATCTAGAATATATAAAGAGCTCAAAAAAATCAGCCCACCCAAATTTAATGACCCAATTCAAAAATGGGCATCTGAAATGAACAGATATTTTTCAGAGAAAGAAGTAAGAGCAGCTAAGAAGCATATGAAGAAATGCTCAACATCATTAGTCATTCGAGAGATGCAGATGAAAACAACACTGAGATTTCATCTCACTCCACATAGAATGGCTGCCATTTCAGATTCAGCCAACAGCAAATGTTGGTGAGGCTGCGGAGAAGAAGGAACTCTTCTCCACTGTTCGTGGGACTGTAGATTTGTACAACCCCTGTAGAAATCAGTTTGGAGATTCCTCAAAAAGCTAGGATGGGAGGTCCCATTTGACCCGGCCATCGCCCTGCTAGGTATATACACACAAGAATTAAAAGACTCATATCACAGTGACATATGTGCACCCATGTTTATAGCAGCTCAGTTTGTGATTGCTACATCTTGGAAACAACCCAAGTGTCCATCAACTGGAGACTGGATAAAAAAAAGCTGTGGTTCTTCTATAGGATGGAGTATTACTCTGCCATAAAAAATGATAAGTTTGAATCATTTCTACTTAAATGGACATACCTTGAGGATATCCTCACAAGTGAAATAAATAGATCACAAATAGGTGCATATCGCATCCTTTCTCTGGTATGAGAAAATAAAGATGTAAATGAGTCCTAGAATTGTATGTTATATATTGTGAAATAGAAAATGCTCAAAGTAAAATAGGGTGAAGGGGGAAAAATAATGAGATTATAACAAAAAAGTAAGGAAACAAATTTTATGTATATGGAGTGGGGGCAGTAGGGTGGGTAGGGCTATGGGAAAAAATGAGAATTAAATTGTGTCTTATACTGGAACAAATCCCCATTATGGAGTGCAATCATGATGCATGTATGCAATGTACCAATAAAGATATATATATATAAATATATGGCTCAGAAAAGTTAAGAATCTTGCCCTGTGTCTCAGAGTTAATAAAACTAGAAATAAAATTTAGGTCTGCCTGGCCTCAAACTCAGTTCTTTTAATTGCTAGTGTGTACTAATTCAAGTTATTATACTAATAAAACAAAGTAGATAAAGCACTTGGGTTGGGCCTAGCTTTCTAACTAACTTGTGGTATCACTTTGGGTGAACCACAGTCTTTGCATAGAGAACCCTCTCTCTACTTCCCAAAAGGCAGTATCTTTATTTACAAAGGGGCTGGACTAAATGACCCCCATATTGCCACCCACCCTCTGTCGTCTATGGTTCCACAAACAGCATCCAGATTTTGTGTATTGTTAAGACAATGACTGACCATACAATCACATTATCACCATCTTAGCCATTTTTATGGAACAAAGCCAGTTCTGTTTTAAACTCCCACTTCCCATTGTGTTTCTCCAACCCTCACTGTGGAAATCCAAGGAAAAGGAAAAGGAAAGAGTCTACTTTTTATGGTAGCAGATAGTAGAAATAGTTAAATTGACATATATATATATATATATGGGTGTGGGTCTCCACACCCAGTATTGTTATGTGGTTACCGGGGAATCGAACCCGGGCCCTTGCGCTTGCAAGACAGGCGCCGGAACCACTGAGCTAACTCCCCGGCCCGAGCTTGTATTTTTTTTATAATATGAAGAGCTTACTATTTCAAAAGAAGGCCAGCAGTCTCTGTGGCACCAAACACCTAATAGCCACATCTTGGTTCATAATACCATTCTCCAATAAAAGGTACCAGAGCTCCTTGGTGAAATGGCTGATTCTAGGACTGTGGCAAATAAGCCTCAGCATCCTGAGGTGCTAGAAAGCAAGGAAATGTTCAAAAACAGAAAATCCTACATTGATGGGGAAATACTGAAGAGACATGGTAGCCAACCAAAAGAGCTCCAAATGATCAAAGCTGGAAAAAAATTTTATAGCAAATTTATTGGTACATTTTAGGCATACATAATAACCCTAATTATGGAGAATTTGCACCTATACATGGTACGTCTCACCCTCTTTTTCCTATGCCTCCTTCCCCTCAAGCCCCCTCTACTCCCTCTGTACAAAAGCTGTTCCCATTTTTTTCCTTCTATTTTCACATTTTTTTGTCCCTTTTCTCCCTCCTGCCTCCCTTATTCCCCATTATGTTTGAATATTTTCTTTCCATTTTCTGGTATCTCCTATACATTTTAGCCCTTATTTCTGCTTTCAGTTTTTCACACCAACAAAACAATGCAGCATTGAAACATGTGTCTGATTTATTTCACTTAAGAGTCTGGCCTCAAGAGATATCCAGTAGGCTAGAAATGTCTGAAGTTCATCTTCTTTATGGCAGAATAGTACTCCATTATATATTTTTTAAACACATATACATCCTCTTTCTCCATTCATCAGTTGATGGGTTTCTGTGCTCTTTCCAAGACTTAGACATTATGAGCTGTACCATTATAAACATGAGTGTTCATATATCACTGTGGTATGATGCTTTCGATTCTTTTGGGGAGATACCAAGAAAAGTAATAGTGAGATTGAATGGAATCTCTAGTTTTAGTTTTTTGAGAAATCTCCACATTACTTTGCAGTGGATGCACCAGCCTACACTCCTACCAGCAGTGGAGAAGGCTTCCTTTTCCCCTGCAGTCCCCTCTCCTCACATTTGTTATTTTTTTTAATTATCTTTATTGGTGCATTAAATATACACATCATGATTGCACTCCATAATGGGGATTTGTACCAGTATAAGACACAACTTAATGCTCATTTTTTCCCATAGCCCCACCCACCCTACCACCCCCCCATATATATAAAATTTGTTTCCTTACTTTTTTGTTACAATCTCAACATTGTCCCCTTTCACCTTATTCACCACATTTGTTATTGACGTCTTGATAACAGCCATTCTTTCTGGAGTGAAATGGAATTACATCATTGTTTTAATTTATAGTTCATGAATGACCAGTGATGTTGAACATTTTAAAATATATCTGTTTTGTTTCTACTTCTTCATCTGAGAAATGTCTTTTCATTTCCAATACCCATTGTTTAGACTGGGTCTTTAAGTTTGGAGAGTCTGGTTTTATTTTTAGTTTTTTTATATATTCTAGATAATTGTCCTCTCTCTGATCAACAGCTGGAAAAAAAAATTTCCCACACTGTGCGATGTCTCTTCACTCTGTTGGTGGTTTCTCTTGCTGTGCCAAACCTTTTTAGTAAGATGAGGCCTAATTTGTTGATTCTTTTTAGTATTTCCCAAGAGGTCTGGGTTTTGTTCATGAAGTCTTGCCTATTCCTATATCCTCAAGCATTCTACCTGTCTTCTCTTCTAGCAGATTTAGTGTTTGTTTCAATATTTAGATCTTTGATCCATTTTATTTTAGGTCAGTACATGGTGATAGTTATGGGTCTAGTTTGAATCTTCAGCATGTTGAAAGTCAGTTTTCCCAGTACCATTAATTGAAGAGGCTGTTTACTCCAGTGAAGGTTTTTGGCTCTTTTGTCAAAGATTAGCTAGCTGACTGTGTATGTTTGGAGTTGTTCTTGCACCTTCTAATCTGTTCCACTGATCCTCAGGTCTGTTGTTTTGCCAGTACCATGCTGTTTTATCATAATAAAGCTGAAAATTTTTGAGTAACTATAAATTTTGATTTATAACCAAAAGCATAAAATAAATGTTTGCAGTCAAGCTGATATAAATACCTGATTGCCTAAATGGAGAAGAGGCAAATCTCCCTTACAGAAGAATTCCAAACAATTTAGGTAGATACTGTGCAGAGCAGCCTCCTTCCAAAACACGCACATGGTGAAAAGTGTGATGTCACAGCCAAGAAACCCTACCGTATGACTCAGCCAGGTGACTGAAGTCCAAATCCACAGTTATAAGTCAAGTCGACTGTTTGTGTCCTCGATATGATGTGATGCAAATGGTACTTTACCTCTGTGATGCCCCTCCTTCTCCAAACCCAGGCTAATCATGAGAAAAACATCAGCTGAATTCCAGTAGAGGGGCATCCTAGAAAACACTAGACCAGTATTTCTCAAAACTCTCAAGATCTTCAAACACTAAGAAAGGTCGCAGAGCTTCCAAAACCACGAGGAGCCCTTGTGATACAATGATTTAAATGTACCAGAGTAGCCTGGAACAGGGAAAAGAGACAGGTGAAAACCAAGATCTAAGAAAAGAGTGGAATTTAGTTCATCATAATGTGTCATCTTTGTCTCAGTCATTGTAACAAATGTACCATGCAGGGGTGGATGGGTAAGTACAACAGTCTTCCTGCTGGGGCAGCCAAGGCAGAATTGAGCTATGTCTGCTTGTTCAGATCAACATGTTGGCACATATATTTCAGAGAGACAGAGAGAGAGAGAGAGGAGGACAGAGGAAGGGAGAGGAGGAGGAATACCACAGAACAGCTGAAAACGAGACACCGCAACAGGGAGAAATTGCTATCACAGCAATTTTGTCAATTTTGTCAATGCTGCACAATTCTCTTTAAATAGCAAGCTTGAGGGTGCGCAAATAGCATTCTCATGAAATGAGCTGAGTGACTTTGGAGAAGTGTGCCTCTTGTAAAGTCTGAATTTGTCTTATTGATGGGCCAATAAATCTCTGTGCCCATGAGAGGACCATCAAGTGTAGAGCATGATGTCTGTAATGAGTCTCCATGAAAGTCTCACCTCAGTCAAAGCACTCCAAGTTCATTTTTCACTTTTAGAAAACTTAAAAGTCGCCTTTAGAGCAGAGTTCATCCAACTGTTAAACTCGCCAGTTCTCCTGGCAAATATGGAACATCTTGTTCTTAAAAGAAATTGCCAGTATAAGCATCGTTCCCAATTCATCTTGTGCGGGAGCTGCAAAAGCTTTATCCCAGTCTCCATATTCCTCACAGAAGATCCAGAGGCTTCGGGTGGAGCGAGGCCTGCTCGGTACTTCCCAGAGCCCTGTAGGCCACAGGCCACAAGCCAGAGGTGACTCGACAGGAGGCGAGGCCTCCAGCATGAGTCCTGAACACAAAGGATCAGGGTGTCAGACAAACATTCTTCTCTTTCTTCATTCTCTCCTCAAATTTATTTTCAAACTATTCTAGTTCCTGTTATTGATGTGCATTTTCCAGACTGTTGTTGTGTGAGACAACTGAGCTGTGAACTGAAGGAAAAGGGGTTAGTGTGGATATAGCCTTAAAATATTCACTGGCTAGTTGAATAAGAGCAAGTAGTTTTTACTGAATCCCACTGACCTGGCTTGATGGCTCTTAACAAATTTCAGAGGTATATTTGGGGTGATCTAACTTAAAATACGTAGGCTACATGGTATAAAGAAAACTTACTTGCAAGCCCCTGGGAATATCCTGAGAGATTTTCTTTCAGGAGAAATGACTGAGGTCCTAGATAGAGGTTTCCAAGGCCACACTTCCCAGGGCCACAGAGCAACCATAGTTTCAGGTATGAGCACCTGAGCGTTAAGCCCCGGCAATGGCAACCATGGATCTGACATCTCACAGGATGACAAGCAGGCACCAGAGACTCACCCTCAGTACTGCTTATACTGGTAATTTCGAGGCGTGTCACTAAAACGGTCTACAGATCTCAACACATCCCTGGAGTAAGGAGAAACCAGCAATAGAAGGTAAGAAGAGACTTAAGGAGAGAGACTTAAGGAACCAGACCCATGGCCAGAGGGGCACACAGGAGTGCTGTAGCAAGGGCTCTAAGGGGCAGCGGGTGTGGACACGTGTCTGGAGCTGCCTGCAGGTCACAAGTGAGGACTTGCTGAGACTTCTTAGGCTGAGAGGTAAAAGCACAGAGCAGAGGTTGTGTCTAGAAGAGGGCCAGGTGAGGAAGAAATGCTTCCTTCTGAAATCCTCTCAAGATCTGTGATTCCAAAACCTTTCTACTTCCCGGGCTTTAAGTCATTCCAATGATTTCTCCCTGATGGAGTGCCTACTGTCTGTGAATGAGCTGGCTGGAGTATCTGCGTCTCTCCCTGGATTTTTACCAGCAGTCTCAAACTCCATAAGTCCATTATTGACTCGATTTCACCCCGTTTCCAATCCACTCTTCCACATCTTTCTCTTCCTTACAACTCTGTTACAGCAAAAACATATGCTGTCCAAAAACATTCTCAAATGCCCTATGGTCAACCCATCTGCAAATTTCCTATCTCCCTCCAGCATATATTCTAAATTTGCTGGGAATAGTGCTGCACACCTGTAATCCCACCACTGAGGATGAAGCAGGAGGCCTGCTTCAAATTCAAGGCCAGCTTGGGCTACATAGTTCAAAGCCAGCTTAAACTACATAGGGAGGCCCTTTCTCAAAAGAACCTATATCTCTATCTCCAAATCTGATTATTTCCTACCTTCTTCACACTATCGACAAACAGCCACAATCCAGCATCAACCCAGAGGCTGCAAGAACTCAGTAGCTTCCCACCTAACCGTCCCCTCTGCCCATCCTTTCTCATCTGTATTTTATGCAAACAGGTGTTAAAATTTGAGAAACAATCTGATTGCCTCAGACCTCTGCTCAAAATCACAATGACTTGTGTTCCTCCCCGAAGCTAAACCCATATCCTATGATCTGTCCTGCTTTACCTAGCATTGGTCTCTTCAAAGTTATTGCATATTATCCTTCCTCTCATGACATTCAACCCTCTTTATTACTTTAAACTGAGGTGGTAACTGAGAACCCGAAATGTAGGGAGGTCCAAAGGAAGATGCTAAGTCACATGTACATAGGAAGGATCTCAAAGCTTGGTTAAAATAAATGCAAATGCCTCATTAAAATATTTTTAAAGGGATGGGGATGGAGAGCATCTGCCTAGCACACGTGGTGCCCTAGGTCCAATTCCCAGCAGCACATGCATGTGCGCACACACACACACACACACACACACACACTGCTTATATGTTGAAATTATATTAGATAGATTTGGTTAAACATATTATCAATTTTCTTATTTTTCCTTTGAAAAATGTTCTGTTAGAAAAGTTATGTATGTAGCCTGCATTATTCTGCAGTCAGACAGCACTGCTCAAGCCCACCGGCTGGCAAGGAGCGGACACCGAGCACATTATCTACACAGCCTATAAACTAAAAAGTTTTCACATTTCACACTTAAGAAAAAAATCCAAAGCATAGCTTGTGACACATGAAAATTAAAGCAACACAAATTTTATTGTCCATAAACAGAAACCTAGTAGAAGCAACAACTATTACTTCTCTCACTGTAAAAGCTCTGGAAAGGCACACAGTTTTTTGTCATTGTTGTTTAACAAGTTATTGCGAGCACCTAGGACATTATCTGGGACACACAAGGTGCTCTGTAAATATTTATAGTCATTAAATTTGTATATCTACATGTTGAGGTCATCTAAGAATCACCTCAGGG
>PVIR01037660.1:0-15103 GCA_004026965.1 Petromus typicus | reverse complement strand
GAATCAGACAGATCTGCGGCCCCCAGGTCCCGTCTCTCCCATCTGCTCACCTGCGCGTGCATCTGCTCATAGTGTTCCTCTGTCTTCGTCACTGGGACAGGCTGCTTACACTCAGAGCCCAAGCCCAGGAACCGCAGGCAGTGGGCCTCGTGGATGACGAAGTGGACAGAGGGCACACTCTTCTTGCTGCAAGAACAAGGGGAAAGAAGGACAGCATATCAACCAGGCAGTCTGGGCTGGGGATGTAGCTCTGTGGTGCCATACCTGCCTTGCAAGTGCAAAGTCCTGAGTTTGATCCCTGGTACTAGGAACAAAACAAAACAAAATAAGGCAAAGTAAAGCAGAGAGGATGACTTCGCAGCCAGGACTAGCTCTTCTGAGGCTGTCAGCATGGGAAATAGGATGATGGGATTGGAGGGACGGGGGAGCTTTTGGGGTGATGGTGAGTGTTAGAAAAGTGATAATGTTAGAAAGTTACACTATATTATAAAAAGACCCACTAGGACTCCTATCCCCTAACCCCCTCCTCGTGACCATGAGTTTCTCTTTCCTGTAATTCATGTCAGTTAAAGGTAGATGGAACTGAGCCTCTTGCAAGGCGTGAACCTTAAAAGACAGCATAGCTTCTGATAGGTTAAACTACCTCAACCCAACTCTGATGTGAGACCACCTAACTCCAGATCTATATAAGACCATTCTCATGTGCTCTCTCTCTCCCTCCTCTCTTCCTTTCTCTCTCTTCTCTGTCTCCCTCTCTCTCTCACCTCTGTCTCTGTCTCTCCGTTTCCTCTTCTTTTCTTTCCTTTGTTTTTCCTTGCTCCAAGCCTCCTGCTGTGGGAGCCGCTCACCTTTAATAAAATCTCCTAACAGATATCCTGGATGTGGGTTAGTTGTTGAGCGTTGTTGGCGACCTCACCCCCCTTAACAGTGAGCTCTATTTCCCGGCTTGTGGGATAGTTTCACAGGTACATAACACGTGTCAGAAAGTGTCAAATGGTACTTTAAGGAAGTGCGGTTTATGTGAAAGGTACTCCAGTAAAGTAAAGCTGTAATAAAAAAGAAATAACAGCAAGGGAAAGCAAAGAAGGGGAAGAAAATATCTGATGGTAAAACGGAAACAAACAGAAATAAAGCTTATGTATATAGGGGGTGGAGATTGTAGGGTGAGCAGGGGAATGGGAAAAATAAGAATCAAGATGTATCATGTACAGGTACAAATTCTCAACGATCAATGTGATCATAATGTCTACCTAAAATGTATCAATAAACTCAATAAAAAAGAAAGAACAAAATCTACATTTTTCCCTTGTCTTTCTGGGGCGCTGCTGGTCCTGAGCCAGACAGGAACACAGGCTCGCTCCATTCGACTTCCTGCAAGTGTGGAAATGTCTGGAACTTCCAAAGCGAGGGACTGAGGAGCCCCCGGCCTGCCCTGCCCCGCGGCGCACCTGCGGTGACCACGAGGAGGGCTTGAGGGCCTTACGGAGGGCCTTCATGCACGGAGAGGACCAAGTCTTCCACTCCCCAGGCGGGCGACAGACCCATAACGGCCCTCGTCACCAAGCAATGCCACTTTCCATGTTCACCAACTCTTGCCGGTGACAGCTTGTGTGAAAGGGAACTCAGAGGCCACAGATCTCCAAAGGCCTGGCTGGTACACAGGAGCTCACAGAGTTAGGATTTGTCATGCACCGGGCCTCCACTGGGCCCCACATCCTGGCTTCCAGCCCCTCTGCAGGGGCAGATGAGCGTGACGCCCCCTCCGCCACTTCCTTTCTCAGACCGGTATGAAGAACCCCGAATCAGGACTAAGTAATGACACGCAGGAGGAATCCCAAAGGGCATCAGCCTGACCAGCCCACCTCCGGGCTGACTCCTGAACTGGCTGGGCCAACGGGATGCTGCGAAGCCCTAGCGCACTGAGCAGCAGCCTGTTGAGACCTGCTGCGGCTCCCGCCCCTCCTCACCCTTTCTCTCCCCCTTCTGGATGATTTTTCTTTTTTCTTTTTTTTTGCAGAACCACAGTCTCTGGACAGCAGAAGCAGCCTTCTGCCATCTGTCGTCTTCAATGCCTCGGATGAACTGCTAGAGAAAGTGGCTTCTTACCAGTTCCCGCACACCTGTAAGTCTCCCTCCATGTTGGGTCCCCGAGGATTCCCGCTGAGTTTCCTTTCTCGCTGACTGGGAAACAAAACTGAAAGCGTTTCCTCCTAGCCCCGCCCACAGCCCCAGGGAGGCGGGGCCTTTCTGAATTCTTAGCCCTGAGTGACTTCCAGGTGCCAGGGCCATATATGCACGAGAAACAGGACAAAGCAGTGTACTGGACAGGTCAGCAGGGGCTGGAAAATCTTACACACACAGTCAGGTGCTGTGCAATGATTTCACCTGAGACCGGGGCCTGTAGAGCTCCAAAGTCCCTGTCACCTAGTGAAGCTGGAGATGTCCTAGTGCCCCGCACTACTTACGTCTGTGCTGACGCTGGAGAAGGCAAACCCACCTGTGGGCGGGTGAGAGTCAGGCACGCACAGTCCTGCGTGGTGCATCATGATAATAGTGCCTTTTGAATTTGCCCCTCTACTTCGTATCATTATTTTAGAGTGCAGACCTTCTACTTATAAAAAGAAATGTAAGGCTCAGCATTACACTCGATGGTAGAACGCTTGTCTAACATATGGAAAGCCCTGCCTGGTTCTGTCGCCAGCATGGCAGAAAACTAGATACATTAATTAGATCTTTAAAAAGTTTGAAGCTCTGTGCCGTGTCATGAGGCTGTGGCACTCATGAGTCGTGTTCACTGCGTTTTTGACTGTGTGGAGAGGCCACGCACAGCAGCCGACTCTGTCTTCTAGGTTGTTAAACACACTGTGTCCTTTCCACGCAGCACTGAAACTGCCCAATGGCACATCCCTCGGGAGGTGTCGCCGTCTTCAGGTGATGAGGGGCCTTCATTCTGCTCCGTGGGTGCACTTGGAGACATCTTGCTGCTTAGAGCTCCAAAGTCCATCTTGCTGCTGCTGAGGGAGCCAGGATTAGGACGCGGAGTCCAGGAAAGCTTGAGCTCTTTCTGGATGAACTGATGGGGGAGCAGGGGCCCAGGGGAAGCGAGGTGGGCAGGGCAGGGTGTGTGAGCAGCCAGCCTGCACGCTGCTCCTTTGTGGGCAACCTGGCCCAAAGCTCATCCGTGGCGGGATGAGGCAGGGAACTCTCACGCTGCAGGCCCAGGATGGCACCAGGAAGGGACGGCAGGGAACTGGGGATCTGGGGGCCGCAGAAATGCAGGGTGGGGATCCACTCTGTGTTCATCCTATTCCCAACCCCTGCATCCTTAGAGCTTGCCTGGACCCCAGCTATGCTAGCAGAAGCACTTCAGACCCCCATCTTGAACCATCACAAGCAGAGAATTCTGCTTCCACATGAAGGAAATTGGTTCAGAAAGTACCTAGCTGTAGGTAACGTTAAACAGAAATTAGGTCACCTGGGGAGGGTGCCAGAGCTGGGACTCAAAGTGTGGGGGGGTCTAATCTAAATGCCTGTGTCTCACTGAGACTCCCAGTTAGCTCATTTACCAGCTGATGTGATGGGGGGCAGGGCTGGCATTTTGTCCTCCTTCTTCTCTGCTGCACTTGTCCTTGTCCAGGAAGTCAGTGGATATCAGTGAAGAGACAGGAGCTTTTTCCACACTGCCCCCTGCCAAGATGCCGGGGGTGGAGTAGCATCTGCCGTGTGTAAAGGAGGTGTGCAAAAGGGCAGCATCCCGGAAGACAGGATCTGGGATAAGGCTCGGGACAGCGTCAAAATGACCACTGGGGGCTGCACATCTAGCTCAGTGACAGAATGCTTGCCTAGTGTGTCCGAGGCCCTGAGTTCAATTCGAAGTCTGTGTGACCCGATGCAGACTGCCTCTCTGTCTCGGGGTGCGGGCTGAGGCTTGTTTATCTGTGTCATCTTGGTTCCCTCCAGCCCCTCAACAGCTTCGGGCGATTTGAGATCAACCTTCCACTTTGGATCTCGAGTGTCACCTGAAGACCTATGTGTTGAAGGCCTGGTCTGGACTGTGGCGCTGTGGGGAGGTGACAGCCTGTTAGGGGTTAGGGCACTGGGGAGTGGCACTGAAGGCAACTTAGAACCTTGCTCCTCGTAGGTTCTTTGTTTCCTGGCTGCCATGAAGTCAACAGGCCTCCTTCACCGTGTGCCTCCCAGGTGAGGCCGTGTGACCATGGACTGAGCGCCAAAACCGTAGCCAAAGGAGACCTTTCCTCCTCACCAGGTGTTTCCCTCAGGTATTTTGTCCCGGGGGTGGGAAGCTGACTGACACAAAGCTCTTCCGCGTCAGTCCCTCCTGCCTTCTCGGAAGGAGGGACACACGTGCTTCGGGCCTGGGAAGCAGAAACGTTATCTGCAGCTGTGGGTCGTCACACGGGGGCTGACCTGAACAGACACGCACGCTGCGTGTTTGAGGTAATTAAGCAGTTCGTTGGGAATCTCCCCTCACCTACATAATATTCTAGGATATAAAATACCCGAGGGCTAGCAAAGCAGCAGCAAAGACCATTTTCTTTTGATTTTTAAAGATAAGTTATAATTACATAACTAAGCATGAATAGGCTATCTTTGGAAAGAAAATAGAGTTTTATGGATAAAGTAAATTTTTTTTCCCACTGTGCTTGCCCTGGTGCCATCACTATTTTTAACTGAGTATGTATGCAGGCACATTTCAGCTGGCACAAAAGCCTGTCCCCATTCCCACTACTGCACGGAGCAGCGCCGTGGGCTCATATGATTTCATCACTCCGCCACTTCGCCTCTGGCTGGTCGCCCAGCCCCGATCCCATAAAAATGCTAGATGAGAAATGCTCTGTTGTGGGCTCAGAATTCCTTTCTAGGACACTGTGGCTACGGGCTTGGCAGCTCTGGGCAGTTTCCGGCAGCCGCTTTGTGCTGGGCCTGTGGGCCGGGAGGAGGGGGTGAAGGTTGTCACAGGGAACCAATCTCTGAGACGTGATTTGGCTGGGCTGCGCGGTGGCACCTCTCACTGGGACAGGGAACTCTGCTGGACGGGGAAGCAGAGATGATAATACACACCTCCATGTACTGTTTCGAAGATACAAAAGAGAAATTTGTTGGGTTAGCTGTACAGGTCATGGACGAAAGGAGAGAAGATATGAGGATAGTTTCAATAGCTCTCTTTGAGAAGGATTATTTCTGAGCTTTATTCTTCCAAGGGATTGCTAAGCTAAGGAAAAAGAATGTAATGACAGAGATGTTTGGCTTCCCAGACAAAAATTACAAGGTGGAATTGCACACCCTTCTGCCGGCTGTGCCTTGGGGAGGATCCTGCGGGCGGAGCGGGTCTGCATTCTGGGAGACAGAGTCATCTAGATCGCAGTCTGCTGCGGACAGCGTGTGAGTGGGAGTCTGTTTTTCAGACTCGGGCAATTGCATCAAATGATAGTCTCAGGACGGATTTCCAGCCCGGGGTATCTGTGCACGTGCTTGAGGCCGACTCCGGCCTGGCTGAGCAGCGAAGTCAGGAATGTTCTGGGAACTCCTGCGTAGTTGGCCAGAGAAGGGGAGGAACCTTCATTAACCTCACTGGCAAGAAACAGCAGCTGCACGGCCTCTGGTGGGCGTGGTCGCCGGCGCTTCTCCGTCCTTTCCTTGGGTCCAAAGCCGGTTTCTCCCCTTCACCGTCTTTCTGCTGAGGAAAGCGTCTGGTCAGTCTCCACACTCCCTTCCAGCCTGCGGGCTCCATCCCAACTAGTTCAGCGTAAAGGACTTTCCCTCTCTTCCATGTGACGCTTTTGTCATTTTGAGTCTTTCTTTCATTTATTTTGGAGGTGCTGGAGATAGAATCCAGGACCTTGCTCCATCCTCAGCCTTGATTTTTAATTAACTTTATGACTATTATTTTTGCAGTTCTGTCTGTGTGATGTTTTTCGATTTGTCTCCTGGTCTGGGCACCTTTGGTTGCTGTCAGATCTCATGGGACAAATGACTACAAAAGCCAGATTGTTGGAAAGCAGAGCCTGAAAAGAAAAACAAAACAACACAACAACAACAACAGCAAAAACAACAAAACCCTTCAGATTCTGAATTTTTTTCACAGTGAAAAACTGGAATTAACTTACTTTATGTCATGAAGTTATTGTGAACAGCTGTCACTTGGACTCTCACTGGTGCCTTAACTTTGTTTAAATGAAAGCTTGTACATGTCTGTGTCTTGAAGGACAACTTCTGCCACTCCTCGCCCCTCTGAGCGCTTCTTTCTGTCCAGACTGTGACCTCAGTGGCCTCTCCCCTGTCATGGCTTGCGTTGGCCTGAGACCTCACTACACCTCTCATTTTCCAGCCTTCCGCGCATGAAGCCATGTTGGTGGATTGGACTTGGCTGAGCGGAGTGGGAGTATTTACACCGTGGACATTGATAAACACTGTAAGTTAGGGCACCCTTGCTAGAGAGGTGCATTCAAACAGTTAGCAACAACTACTGCTTTTCTTTCTCAGGAACAGGGCCTCCATGCAGAGAGAAAGGAAGAAAAATTGTAAATACATACATATAATTATATATATGTGTGGTTGAAGTGAAGTTTATTATTCCTTAACATTTGTCATAAAAACATAAACATTCATTTGAGGGGATGTTAAAAGGGTCAGCATTTTCTTTTTTTTTTTTAAGGTTTTTTTTTTTTTTGAGACAGGGTCTCACTTTGTAGTTCAGGCTGACTCTGAGCTCAGCCTCCAACTCACATCACAGCAATCCTCCTGCCTCTGCCTCCCGAGTGCTGGGATTACAGGCGTGAGCCACCACGCCCGGCACTGTGGTATGTGGTACCGGTTGCTGCTGGGGTGAGTCTTCACGCCCAGTATGGTATGTGGTTACCAGGGATTGAACCCAGGTCCTTGCGCTTGCAAGACAGGCGCTGGAACCACTGAGCTAACTCCCCGGCCCAGGGTCAGCATTTTCATTGCTATATGAATTTGTTTTCTCCCTAAAAGTGAAACTTGGAAGCAAGTTTGTTTGAACAAATATGTCAATAAAAAATATGGTGCTATGTTAAATTAGTAGGATATTATCTTTCAAAGCAAAAGTCATGGTCTGGGATGAATTATTACCCTATCCAAATTCATGATTACAAACTGTCATACATGTGTAGTACAGTATCGTTTGCCAGATTCATAATTTAATTTGCTTATTAACTAATAGATTTGATACCCAAATGAATGATACACATGTGTCTTGGGGCTACAGTTACATACAAAATAAAATCCAGCTTTTAGTGAGCTCACATTCTAAGATTAATCTCATTCATGCAAGTAAGAAGAAGGATGTGGTATAATTTAATTGAAGGGGTATGTGTGTGTGTATGTGCATGTGTGTGCACATGTGCATGTGTGTGTGGTCAGATCAGATGATGTCATAGAAAGGTAAGATCTAAGGGAATTTATATGGTGTGTGTTTTGCGTGTTGGGGGGGAGTGTGGCATGAGATAAAAAGGACATTCCAGGCTGAAGGTCATGCGTCTGCACATTATTCTTGTAGACACACATTATTTCATATGAGTGTGACGAGCAGTTAGAAGCAATGGTCCACTGATTCCCTTTCTCTAGAAAAAGTAGGAGGCTGGAGTAGCTGCTTCCACCCTTGTATCTTAGTTGAGGCACTTGATCCACTAGCATTTAAGGTACTTAACAATAAGGTCGAATTTAGGCCTGCCACACTGTGCTCATTTTTGTGATACATCTTCTGTTTTTGCTCATTTGTCCCTTCTTAGTTCTTTTAGATTGTTTGAACATTTCTTTTTTTTTTTTTTTTTTTAAGGTTTTTTGAGACAGGGTCTCGCTTTGTGGTTCAGGCTGGCCCTGAGCTCAGCCTCCAACTCACGTCACAGCAATCCTCCTGCCTCTGCCTCCCGAGTGCTGGGATTACAGGCGTGAGCCACCACGCCCGGCACTGGTATGTGGTACTGGTTGCCGCTGGGTGAGTCTCCACACCCAGTATTGTTATGTGGTTACCGGGGATTGAACCCGGGTCCTTGCGCTTGCAAGACAGGCGCCGGAACCACTGAGCTATATCCCCGGCCCTGTTTGAACATTTCTAAGAATTCCATTTGCATTTATCTGAGTGGATGAGTTGCCTTCCTACTGCAGTCATGTAAGACTGGGAATCAAGAAGCTCACCAGAGTCTTGGTGTTGTGCTTTGATTATAGATTTGAGTTTCCATACACTTTAATGTCTCTTCAGCCTAGAACACTTTGTTTTGTGGTGTACATCTTTTGGAAATGATTATTTTAGTTTTAATTGGATATAGAATTTTGGGATGATGACTTCTTTTAAGTACATTAAGCATGCTGTCTGGTCTTCTCAGTATCTGGTAAGAAGTCCATGATCATATATGATCATATGAGTTATCATTAACCCTGGAAAGTCTCCCATTTTCTCAGGTTACTCTCAGGTTTCTTTTTGTTTGTTTCTTTTATCTTTTGTTTTCAGAAATTTAATAATTATTTTCCTAGGCATAGTTTTCTTTATATTTACACTGAATAAAGTGTCCTGAACTTCTTGTATGTGCAAATTTACATCTTCTGCCGAATTTGGGAAACAGTTCAGCCATTAGCTGGTGGGTTTCTTGCCCCACTGTTTCTCTCTTTTTCTAGGACACTGATGAACACCCCAGGCTTGATGATACTGGGACATTTTCTCACAAGTCTCTATGGTTCTTTCTTACTTTTTAAAAAAACTTTTCTTCAGATTGGATGATTTCTATTGACCTAATTCCACGTTCACTGATTCTTTTCTCTGTCATTTTCTTTCGGGTGTTAATTTTTAAGTTCATATATTGTTTTTTCAACTTTAGAGTTTCATTTGGTTTATTTTTATCGATTTTACTTACCTACTGAGATTTTCTATTTGTTTATTAATTATAAATGTTTGTTTCTTTATTTCAACAAGCATGGCTAAATTGGTGTTTTAAAACCTCACCTAGTAATGACAACATAGGGGTCATGGCAGTGTTGGATTCTGTCTATTGATTGTATTTCATCTTGAGAATGGGTTGCGTTTGTGCTTTAAAGTAAATTGGGACTAAATTCTAAATATTGTGATATTATGTTGTAGAGATATTATTACATTCTTCTGAAAAAGCATTGAATTTGTTTTTAAAATTTAGCAGACAACTAACTACACACAACTGCAAAGACTCTCAAATCTCAGTTCACATTTTAATTTTTATTAGATTGCTTAGAAATTGTCTTGGGCATGTGTAACTCTGAGCTCAGCCTGGGATTAGAGCAAAGTTTCTGTACATGATTTAAAGCCCTCCCTCTCTGAACACTCCTTCTTGACATTTCCCTATCACTTTACAACTGTTGTAGTTGTTGTCAGGTCCTTTGGACCAGAAAAACTGAATTTTCCATTGAAGCTCTAGGTAGCTTGTGTGGCCTGTCCTCAGACTAGCTTGTGTGTTTCTGTCTGAAGGTAACTGGTGAAAATGTTGGTTTTTTAAAAAGGAGCAGTGGCTTGGTTTTGTTTTTGCCATTTTGTGCTGTTCTTCACCAAACTTCTCTTTAAGTATTTTTTATGGGATTGTCACACTAATTTAAAGGAAAGAGTGAAGGAGCTATGTAAAATGTCTGCTAGAGAATTAAATAAAAATCCTGAGCACTAGAAAAGGCCAAAGAGATATTAATAAAGGAGGAAAGGAAATTATAGTATCAATTCTGGAGGTCCAACATTTTTTTTTGAGACAGGGTCTCACTTTGTAGTTCAGGCTGGCCCTGAGCTCAGCCTCAAACTCACATCATGGCAATCCTCCTGCCTCTGCCTCCCGAGTGCTGGGATTACAGCATGAGCCACCACGCCCGGCACTGTAGTATGTGGTGCTGATTGTTGCTGGGTGAGTCTCCACGCCCAGGAGACTGTGTGGTTACCGAGGATCGAACCCAGGCCCTTGCGCTTGCCAGACAGGCGCCGGAACCACTGAGCTAACACCTTGGCCCTGGAGGGCCAACATTTAATCCATGGAAATTTTAGAAAAAGACAAAGTGGAGAGAAAACACACAAAAACAGTTCAAGAAAATTTATAGAACTGAAAGAACTATGGCTTGAAAGGACCACTCAGAACTCAGCACAATGATTGAAAAGGAGGCAGCATCAAGGGACTAATTCTAGAAAATCTTTTATAAACAGATTCCCAAAACTTCCAGAGAAAAATCAAATCACACATAGAAGATCAAGATTTATCAATAGACACTAGAAGATAATAGAGAAATAAATGCCTCAAAAATGCAAATGGACCTGTGTTATGGGATGGTATAGATTTTACATGTCCCCCAAATCTCATGCATTCAAAGTTTTGTCCCTGCCTACTGGTGCAACAATTTGGGAAAGGGATCAAAGTTCACATTTTAATTCAGACATCATTTATAGACACAATGAAAAAAAATTTGTTTCACTTAAAAATAAAGTTCCATCCTTTCATTCCTGGGCTGCTCTTTCCCTGTGAGCCTCCAAAAATAAAGATGGTTTTGGAGGGAACTAAATTTGCATTAACTATTCTTATTTTGTCTGAAATATTTTCCCTGAATCTCATTAATGTTTTTCTAGTGTAAAATGTATATGAGCTACTTTAAAATGTCACCAAATTTATTGTCTGTATTTATAATATACTTAAAAAGGACAAAAATTTCCATACGTATACCCTGTATCATACTCTAAATGTTGTTTTGTCACTTTCTTTTTCAACAGACATGCAAAGTTCTAACCAAATACCTGTGAACTACTTTCACCTTTATGCATATAATTCTAATTTGTTATTTTTCTTCTGTAGAAAAATTTGGCGCGCAAATACTCCACCTCATTTTCTCAGTCTCTGTAGTCTATTTCAAACGTTTTTGCTCTAGTAAATTCTACTATCACAAACTTTCTTTAATATATTTCCTCACAGGGCCAGGGATTTAGCTCAATGGTTCTGGCGCCTGTTTTGCAAGTGCAAGGACCTGGGTTTGATCCCTGTAACCACATACCTATACTGGGTGTGGAAACTCACTCCCAACAGCAACCAGTACCACATACCACAGTGCTGGGCGTGGTGGCTCACGCCTGTAATCCCAACACTCGGGAGGCAGAGGCAGGAGGATTGCTGTGATGAGTTTGAGGCTGAGCTCAGGGCCAGCCTGAACTACAAAGTGAGACCCTGTCTCAAAAAACCTAAAAAAAAAAAAAAAATATATATATATATATATATATATATATATATATATCCTCACATAGACATATATGCAAAGGGAGTTTTTGCCTAGAATAATGGATCTGTGGACTTCTTCAGTTATATATGCCCAAAAATAATTTTAGAAAAATTATATAACATCAGTTTTATATTTCTAAAATGGAATATAAAAGTTTTTATCTAAATTTAATTATAATTTGAGTTATATAAAACTGCCATTTTTATAGGCCAAAATGGTTTAATATTGATAATTTTATGTTGGTTAAGTTAGCAGTTGCATTGAGTGTTTTGACCAATTATTGTAAATAATATCATTTGAGCTGAGCACAGTGGTAGATACACATAATCACACAACTTGGTAGGCTGAATCAGAAGGATTTCTGCGAGTTCAAAGCCAGCCTGGGCTACATAGTGAGTTCAAGGTCAGCTTTAACTGTATAGCAAAGCCCTGCCTCAAATACCACACCACACACACACACACACACACACAATGAATACAGAACTGAGGCAAGGAGGGGAAGCTGTTGATCAATAGATACTAAAGTATAGTTAGAACCAAGAAGTTCCGGTGTGTTATTGCACGGTAAGATGAATATAGAGGTCAACTATGTGCTATGTATTTTAAAGCTGTAGTAGGAAGAATTTTCAAAATTTTAACCATAAATGATGAATGTTTGAGAAGGCAAATGTGTTTAGCTTGATTTTAAAAATTATACAATGTATATGAGTATCAGAATATTATATGGTATCCCGTTAATATGTTGAACTTCTGTTTTTAGGTACCAGTTAAAATAAACTTAAGTAAATGAAAGCTATGTTTTGTTTAAAAAATATATTCAATGGAATCTAAACAACATAGCAATTTAATGTTTATCTTTATGCAGTTTGAAAATAACAAGAGTCTTGTCAGACTGAAATTTTATGTAGTTATTTTTCTGATTTATCTTGTATTTCTATCCCATTTACTCATAAAACCTCTATTAGCAGCTGAGGATGTAGTTCAGAGGTAAAAGGTAAGTTTAGCATGCTTGAGGCCTTGGACATCCAGAATTGCATAAAACCCCCCAAAAAACAAAAACAAAACAAAACAAAAAAACCTCACAACTCCCCCCCAAAAAAACCCCCAAAAAACAAAAAACAAAGCCAAAAAACCTCTTGTTAATATGTTCTATTAGAAATCTTTTATTGTTTTCCCAATGACATTTTCTTGGAGTAAAATTATGTGTATAATTTCTATTAGTACATGAGTACATGTGAGTGTGTTCATTGTGAGAGTTGGCACAGGTACATGTATACATACAGTTTTTTCTCTTTTAGTAGCAAAACAGTGGTACATTTTAGTCATATATAATGATAACACTCATCATAGAGAATTTGCATCTCCATGTATACATAGCATTTTAATGTCATTACTACCCCTTTCTCTCCTTTCCCACTCCTCTCCCTATGTGTGCAAAGTGAAATATTAATATTTTAAAGTTTCCTATGACAGTAAGGCTATATGAACATTTTTGTTCGCTTTGAGTTATCATAGCAACTGTTATTAATATACATTTGGGTGAACAAAAGACCTAGAATAGCCAAAGCAGTTCTAAGCAACAGGGACCTGGTGGGGGGTATTACAACTCCGAACCTGAAGCTATACTATAAAGCCACCATGATAAAAACTGCATGGTACTGGCAAAGTAACACACCTGAGGATCAATGGAGTAGACTAGAAGATCCAGAAACTACTCCAGATACACTGAGCTACCTCATCTTTGACAAAGGAGCCACAAATCTTCAATGGAGGAAAGATAGCCTCTTTAACAAATGGTGCTGGAGAAACTGGGCTTTAACTTGCCAAAGACTAAACTGGATCTAACTCTTTCACCATGTACCAAGCTAAAATCAAAGTAGAAAAGAGACCTAAATATTAAAACAGACACTCTAAACCTGTTGCAAAACAGGTTAGGTAACACTCTCGAAGACATTGGCTTAGGGAAAGACTTCATGAACAAAACTTCTATAGCACAGGAATTGGCTGAAGAAACCAACAAATGAGACCTCATTCTTTTAAAAAGCTTCTGCACAGCAAAGAAAACCACCAACAGTGCAAAAAGGCAACCAACAATGTGGGAAAAAATCTTTGCCAGCTGTTCCTCAGACAAAGGGCTACTATCTAGAATATATAAAGAGCTCAAAAAAGTCAGCCCACCCAAATTTAATGACCTAATTCAAAAATGGGCATCTGAAATGAACAGATATTTTTCAGAGAAGAAGTAAGAGCAGCTAAGAAGCCTATGAAGAAATGCTCAACATCATTAGTCATTTGAGAGATGCAGATGAAAACAACATTGAGATTTCATCTCACTCCACATAGAATGGCTGCCATTTCAGATTCAGCCAATGGCAAATTTTGGCGAGGCTCCGGAGAAGAAGGAACCCTTCTCCACTGTTGGTGGAACTGCAGACTCGTACAACCCTTGTGGAGATCAATTTGGAGATTCCCCAAAAAGCTAAGATCGGAGGTCCCATTTGACCCGGCCATTACTCTGCTAGGTATATACACAAAAGAATTAAAAGACTCATATCACAGTGACATATGTGCACCCATGTTTATAGCAGCCCAATTTGTGATTGCTACATCTTGGAAACAAGCCGTGTCCATCCACTGGAGACTGGATAAAAAAGCTGTGGTTCTTCTACAGAATGGAGTATTACTCTGCCAAAAAAATGATAGGTTTGAATCATTTCTACTTAAATGGACATACCTTGAGGATATCCTCATAAGTGAAATAAATAGGGCACAGATAGGTACATATTGCATCTTTTCTCTGGTATGAGAAAATAAAGATGTAAATGAGTCCTAGAATTGTATGTTATATATTGTGAAATAGAATAATGCTCAATGTAAAATAGGGTGAAGGGGGAAAAATGATGAGATTGTAACAAAAAAGTAAGGAAACAAATTTTATGTATATGGGGGGATGGTAGGGTGGGTAGGGCTATGGGAAAAAATGAGAATTAAGTTGTGTCTTATACTGGTACAAATCCCCATTATGGAGTGCAATCATGATGCATATATGTAATGTACCAATAAAGATTAAAAAATTTAAAAAAAAATAAATATACTTTCATGAAAAGCTTGGAGCTAAAAATTTAACTCTATTATTTATAGGAAGCATCCTCTATAAAACATAATTGGCAAAGTTATTCTTCATTGTCAACTTAATTATCTCCATGCCTTGGACATCCATCTCTGAGTTCATATCACTCAGAGAAGTGACCTTGTTAACACATAGGAGTTGATTCTGTTTGCACGTGCATCATTCTGAAGGGACACATGGTCTTACTAATATTTATTGTGGAAAGGAGCTCGTACTCTTTGCTCCCAGTGACTATCTCCTCTGACCTTTGCATCCTTCCCTGTAGAGAGAGTACATCTCCCTACTCTGTTGACTTTGGACTTGGCCATGGGACTTGCTTGGCTCATTGGAGGTGAGAGGTGTAAGTGCATACTGTCCCCGAGCAGTAGCTTTTAGAGTGAGTGCCCATTACATTAGCCCTCTCTGCACCTGTTCTTCCGCATGAGAACAACGTGTCCCTGCAGTATCTGCTTTCTCAGTCCAGAATGAAGAGTGTGGAGCTTCCCAACATCCACCCACACCCTGAGCCAAGTTCCAGACTTCCAGTTAACCTGTCATTGCTTATACAAATATTAGTGTAAGTCTAACTGGGAGAAAGCTGACCAATACTTTCTTTCAATGACAACTTTTAGTGTTTAACTTTTTAGTCACTAAAGTTTGTTTATAAATAAAACACTGTTCCCAGATAAATCATTAAAACAAGTGATAAGAATGTTTCTGTGACCTATCACTGGAGTACCTCTATCCATA
>PVIR01037659.1:0-15000 GCA_004026965.1 Petromus typicus | reverse complement strand
GCAATATCCATTGTGTGAGAACCTGCATTGTTCACACGCGCCTTTGTCCTGGATAACAGCTCCTGTTCATCACTGTGATACATTGCACTCTGATTTTCTACTTCTGTCTTTCTTTGTGGATATTCCTTTCTCCTCTCTGATTGCTTTTTCTTCTTAGACCATTACTCTCGTTGATAGTGCCAGGTTATCATTGGATCCCATCTCGCTCTCCAATAAGCCTGTGATTGATACTAATCTTCCTCGTGGGACACATTTTGTAGGATGCACCGTGGAAGCCTCTCTGTAAATCTTAGCTTTCTCTGTGCTGACAGTTTACAAGGTTGCACCTCACACACATCTCAGGAGGCTTAAGGGGGAGATTTGAGGACCGTGTAATCAGACCTCCTAATAAGAATACAATTGCCTTTCATCCAGCGACACTATCACGCCACTCAAGAGTCTGCGCCCCACCCCATCTGTATGTTCCTCCCAGCCAACAAATGCACACTGAGGTAAGTGCTGTTTGGGACACGGCCAGTTCCTAGAAGCCCAGCATGCGTCATTTCTGTCTTCTGAGCAGAGTGGTGTTTTAATTACTCTAATGAAAGCTTTTTCTTGCCATCAAGTCCATACAAACAGAAAACCAGAAGTGGTTGCAAACCCCTCACTGAAATAGAAGCCTTGCTTTATGAGATACTCGCACCTTTCCTAGGAAAACCGAACTCCTGGAGAATTTATAAATACAACTTGTCACCCTCTCATTGTGACATGTGATTTTGGATTGAAATTTTTTTTTCCAGACCAAAAAATATTTTGTGAAAAGTTTTGATTTTTTATGTGACATTTGTGCCCTAAAATACTCTGGCCAAGGAAACTAAAGTAATATGGTATTTGCTTACAATCACAGTACTGGATTCAGTGTTCTCTTTAAATGAGGACTTGATTCCAGTTTAAGAGACTCAAAACTTTCCAGCAACCCAGACTACATTCATTGTTTGCCAGCTACATAAAAGTCAGAAGGGGAAGCTTGTGTCTCCAGTACCTCAGATGATCACCCGGCAGGCTGGTAAAATTTGGAGTTATCCGATTTTGGTTTGTTTGGGGTTTTTTTGTTTGTTTGTTTTGGGTTTTTTAAGACAGGGTCTTGCTTTGTAGTTCAGGCTGGCCCTGAGCTGAGCCTCCAACTCACATCACAGCAATCCTCCTGCCTCTGCCTCCTCAGTGCTGGGATTACAGGCGTGAGCCACCACGCCCGGCACTGTGGTATGTGGTACTGGTTGCTGCTGGGCGTGAGTCTCCACGCCCAGTATTGTATGTGGTTACCGGGGATCAAACCCAGGCCCTTGCACTTGCAAGACAGGCGCCGGAACCACTGAGCTATATCCCTGGCCCCTGGTTTGTATTTTAATGTAGCTTCAGATCCAGTTTTATCTACTGTGGAAAACAAATCTACAGAAACTATTTCTTGCGTCTACATCTCCCTCTCGTCCTTGTTCTGTATCTGATGTATAGGTGGAGTTCTTCTTGGGGCTGGACTTTTTAGGAGACATAACACTTCAAAATCTGCCTGTTTTTCTTTCTCAAATATCTGGGGGTGTCTTGCAAATTGAATGTTATGAATTGTGTATCCCCAAAATTTTTATATGGAGATTATAGTTGCTGTGTCTCCAGATGGTGACAATATTTGATAATAAAGACTTAACAAGGGTAATTGAGTTAAAATGGGGTTTTAGTGGGGGCTGAATTCAATGTGACTAATGCCCTCAGAAAAAGATATTAGGGCCAGACCACTCAGAGGAGTGGTCACCGAGAAACACAGTCAGGCAGTGGCCATCTGTGAAGAAAACAGAAAGGCCTTAGGAGAAGCAGCCTTCCCTACACCTGGATAGTCCACTCCCACCCTCCAGAACAGTGGGCAAATAAATTTCCATTCTTTAAGTCACAGTTTTCTTTGACAGGAAGTGTGATCCAATATGTACCCTGGAGAAACTCACTGTTTCTGGGAAGCTAGACGTGCCCTGCCCAAGTGCCATTCTGTGCCAGGCGACAGGCCCTGTCTTCTCTGTTGGAGGTAAGGCTGTGGCACCTCTGCTCCAGCCCCCAGGCCCAGTCCGAGGCAGCCAAGTCTGTGCCCAGAAAGGCTCCCTCGGCCCTCCCAGCCCAGTGCCCCAGGCGCCTGATGGATGGAAGCAGGTCTGTGCTACCCCAGTGGCCTCTGTAGTTGAGGGCACAGAGCTGCCCAGGTGGTGGGACGCTCCACAGAGGCAGACCTGAAGTCTGGGCCACTCAGAAGTCATGAGCAGAGGAGGAGACAGGTGGTTTCAAGGCTGGAATTCAGGGCTCGCACTTTTTCTGTATCTGCTGCAGTTGTTTCTACTGTGTGTGCCTCGCATAGGGCAGCAGAGGTGGAGTATGGGAGCCGGGGATTGGCTGTGGAGGGGAAGGGAGCTGCCTTCAAAGCAAGTAGGACAGGTTTGCAGAGCGGCTGGAGGAGGAAGCAGGCGGTATGGATGCCCGTGCAGGTGTCCTGTGCTGTTGTCCACAAAATCCACCCTCGTGAGCCTCTTCTATACTTTAGCTTAAAACTCAGACTGAGTTATGGATACAGTTGGAGAAAGCTGGCACAGATAGAATGGTCTTTGTTAGGGAGCAAGCTGGAAGACAGCCCAGGCAGCACGCTGCAGGCCAGGCTCAAGGCCTGTGCTCAAGAGCACTCCAGTCCATGTGGCCGGGGAACCAGGCGGCTCCTCAGAAGCAAAGCCCCACCTTTCTTCTGGCAGCCCGTCAGCAGACCACAGAAGCTCCCTCAGAAATTGCTTTTTAACCCTTTGCCCTTTTCTTTCTTAACATCCATTGCGGTTGGTAATGCTGGATTTGCCCACATACGTAATTCTATCCGTCCTTCCCGCCGTTCTGAACAGCAGTGAGGGCAGCCGTGCTACTCTCGTCCCGTCACACTTGCAGTCCCTAACCGGGCCCCGGGCCAGAGTGGACACTCAAAGAGTGAACAAACTGATTAAATGTCACGTCACCTTCCACAGAGAGTCTGGCCTGGGGTGGCCACGGACAGAGGGACAGTCCCCCGGGGCTAAGCTGAGCAGCCTGTGCCCACTCAGCATGGATCTCAGGTGCAGGGGCCCCATGAAGACCTGGAGAGGGTCTCCACAAGGTTCCTGAGGCCTTCAGGCGGGGAAGGGTCTTAGAAACTGCACAGAAGGAGACAGCAGCCCTGGCTCGGCCCGATAAGTGGTGTGGACAGAAGGAGACAGCAAGTACACAGAGCGAGTAACTCCGAGCCTTTCCCAGAGCAGACAAGACAGGCCAGGATTCCCGGGGTCCCCCTGCCAGGAGGCAGGATGGTGCGATGATCAAGAAACTGCCTGGAAATTTTAACCCAAATTCTAGTCCTGGCTTTGACCCTGACCCACTAGGTGACCTTGGCAGGCTCCTTCACCCTCCAGGGCTGCCCTCTCTTTCGTGGTTTCTAGTGTGGCTTATTTTAAAGGTCACTTTTGACTTGTTTGCTGCCATTTCCCCGGGAGGGAGGGCCAGGACACATTATTAAGCCGAGGTTCCTGGCTCTCACTCAGGACAGCCTTCCCGCTCAGACCCAGTGGGCACTTGGGGATCAGCCGGAGCCCCTCTCTGGCTAATGTTCTTTTCCTTGTCCATCCTGCTGTCTCGGTGGAAAGGCACAGCATGGACGATTGCCTTTAAAATAGCTTTCTAACAGGCACACATGGCAGGCCAGGCGCAGTGAAGGCAGGACGGGGTTGGCGCCTTTCACAGTTCATACCGTGCATGACAAAACCTTGCCAGCATGAAGCAGAGCTCTGGAACCCGGCTGAGGATTGTTTCAGACTCTGTTCATAGCATTCTCCTAGATCAGCTTCTGCGCTCAGTCTGGGTTCTCCCAAATGCCACAGTGACCATCCAACTGTATTCACCTAGCAATACCCAACAAGCCCAAAAGACCAGCAACAGGAACCCACTTTTCCAGAACCCCCAGCAAAGTTTTGTCTTGGGACCAGACTCTGGCAGTGACGTGAGGCCTTCGCCCTCAACAACCTGCTGGGCCAAGAGCTGCCAGGTTACCACTCTTCCCACAGACCTAGTCCAGGTAAACTCCGTATCTCAAGAATGAAGTCTTTATTTTCACAGCACCGATGTATTAGGTAAACTCACCTTATATAATAATCAGCTGCTTTCACGGGAGCCTCAGAAGAGGTAGCTTTATTGAATGACCCCACTTGTGCTCCGTCTGAGTTCTGCCCTGAGGTGAATGCTCCCAGCTATTCTCAAAGGACACCTGAGAAGGGGCAGGGAGACTCCTCACCTGCGTCACAGCTCTGAAGACTGAGACCATGAGAAATGCCAGCTGAACTACATTAGCAGCCCCGATTTGCTTGTAAGAAGTAGGTCTGACTGGTCTCAACCTTCCCAGCAGGGCAGCCCTTCCAGTGAAAGCCTCACTTCCTTGGTTACCCACTGGGAATTCTGTTAGGGTCGGCGCTTAGTAACAGCCTTTAAGAATGAAACCAAATATGCAGCACCTCTGAGGAGCCCGGGGCCCAGCCACCCCTCTTACCCAAGGAGGGACCCACCTGGTCTGAGCCTCCCCACATCCTGTTTCATGATGGGGGAGGCTGCCCTGTAATGAGCCACTGGTACCTCTCCCAAGGAAGGGGAGTGGGATCTGGTTCCTAGGAAAAAGTCTCCCCCATACTGTGTGGGTCCACCTGGGCTTCAGGTAACACAGGCTCCTTAGCAGACATCATAAGTAAAGGGCGGGGCAGCACACTCCAGGTTGCCAAGGCTCCCAGCCAAGTGGCTGCCACAAAGGTTCCGCCCCACGGGGCAGAGCACCCACACTCACTGGCCTGGGTGGCTGTGACCCGCTCATCCTGATATCCCCCTCCCCGCCATGTTCCTGCGGTGCACCTGGGTGCCCGGACTCCTCACCTGGCAGCAGTTGTGGTACCTGGTCCTGGCAGCCTCATTTTCAGAAAGGCACTGGATCCTGCCAACTACTAGGCGGCCAAGATCCACGGAGCCTTGGTCTTTGCCTGAACTCCTCCCAGAATTGCCCACTGCCCTTACTCCCCAGTCACAGCTGGGGAACCTGGATGACCTAGCATCCTCTGTTCTCTCCGAGAGCTTGAACCTACCTCTAGAATCCTCTGAAAAAATCGGACTCTCTCAGGTCCCACTGGAGGCCCAAACTCAAAATCCAGAAACTACAAAGGTCCAGTCCTCTTCACCTCAGCAAGAAGCCAAAGATCAACTCTCAAAGCCCTCTGAGAAGGCTGAACCTTCTCTAACACAGCAGGATGCCGGTACTCAGTATGAACTTGGTTCTGAGGAGGACACAGACCAGCTGCTGATGCACCAGGAAGCAGATGCTCCATTTCAAAGTAGGAGTAAAGCTCATCATTCAAACATGTCATTTACAGTGAAACCTATGGACATGGAGATTACCAAATCTACAGAGGCAGGAAAGAAGCCACGTCCTATTTCAAGCCAGCTTCAGGCCCTGACACAGCTCCCAGAGAGTTCTGAGGTAGTGGAAACTTCCTCAACCCAACAAGAGATCCTAGCTCAGAATCCAGAGTTCTCTGAAGAGGTGGAAATTTCCTCACCCCAGCCAATGGCCCCAGCTCAGCCTCTAGGCCCTCCTGTGGAGGCTGAACTTTCTGCCACTAAGACAAAGTCAGCTCAATCTTCTGAGTCTTCAGGAACAGAAGAGCCTTCTGAAAGCCTGTTGGAAGCTCCAGCTCAGCCCTCAGAGTACAACGAAGAGCTGGGAACTTCTCCAACCTACCTGAAGCAACCAACTCACTTTCCAGGGCATCAGAAAGAAAAGGTTCCAACTCCACATCACCATAAAGCCCAGCATCCACACTTGCCCCATGTGACTGGTAAACCCTGGTCTCTGCAGTTTGCTGTCACCTTGGACCCCGCCACAGAGGGAAACTTTCCAGTCCAACCCGAGGCTACAGCAGAAGCCTCAGCTCCAGTGAACAATTTGGAACCTACTTTAAGTCAGCAAGAGCCCTCAACTCTGTTTGATGAGCCCTCTGAAGGAGTTGGGCTGTTACAGTTTCCACAGGAGGCTCCAGAGAAATCTCCAGAACTTGTCCAGCAGAAGTCCACAGTTGGAAATCTACAGACTTCTGAGGAGGAAGGACCATCTCTGATCCCTCAAGAGGCTGCAGCTCAGCCTCCAGACCTCCCTAATGAACCCCTAGCTGAACCTCCAGAAGTACATGAGGGAGAAGTTTCTCCTCTAGGTGACTATCAAGTTCAGCCACCAACACTGGACAGTGGCGCCATTACACCTGGAGAGTTGTCTGGTGAGGTGGAAACTGAAAGTTCAGCTGCGCAGGAGGCCCCAACTCCGACTTCAATGTCCCTGGAGGAGCTCGAATTTCTCAGAAACAATCAAGAGCTTACAACTCAGGATTCAAACCCTGCTGGGAAGGATGAGCACTCTCCACTTGATAGCGGGGTCCAGACTCCACTCGAAGAGTCTGATGGAAGACACTCTCCAAGCCAGCCAAAGAGCTCAGATCAGTCCTTGGACTCCTCCACTAGTGTAGCAGTTTCACCAATCCTGCAAGAGTTCTCCACTCAGTCTTCAGAAACCCCCACGAAGGTTATTCTTTCTCTTTTGTTGACAAAAGGAGTAACATTTGTAGTCCAGCCTTCAGAGCCACTGGAGGACACAGAGCTGTCTTCAGCCTCCCAGGAAGCTGCAGCTCCATCTGCAGAGCCGTCCAGCGAGATGGAACCTTCTCAGGCACAGCAGATGACCCCACTGCAGCCGGCAGAGCTCCCCGAAGCGGAGGAGCCATCTCCTGCATCTCCTCCTCCAGAGCTTCCTGAGGTAGTTTTTTCTCCCGCCCAGCCCACAGGGCCATCTCAGCCTTCAAGCGAGCCGCCTGATGAGAGTACAGCTCACCCTCCACCCCGTTCTGAGACAACAGTTCCAACAACACCTCAGGGTCAAGTTCGGCAGTTCAGCATCTTATTTAATCCTTCGAGCGTGGATGTCACCATCATTTCAGAAGTCAATAAAGAGGATGAGCTTTCGACAGCCCTGAACAAGGAGGCTACAGATGTTCCTTTGAAACACCGCACGTTGACACATCAACCTCCAAACATTGTTCAGGCTCACCATCCAAAATTCAGTCCTATCACAGCTGGACTTACGCACCGGAAGCATATCAGAACTCCAGAATTTAGTACAAATCTTGAGTCTTCCCCAACTATGCAGGAGACACCCTCTCAGCCTCCAGAACTGGCTACGGAAGATGTCATTCAAACTCTAGTATCTCAGAAGGTGAAAGCTACAACTCTGAGTCTGGAGCCAGCTCACCATCTGGCATCACCCACGGTGATAGGTCAACCCTTCGACCTGGAGGTCACAACCCCAGAGGTGGAGTATTCTATAACCCTGCAGGAAGGTACATCTCCTCCTCAACATCACCCTGACGTGATGCTTACACACCCAGGGAAGGTGCAGAGTGAGAATCCAGACCTGACTGAAGTCACCGATCACCCTTTAGACATGGAATATACGATCACTGGATATTCTATGAATTACCCTCTAGGAACTGTGCAAGAGGAGGGGACAGCTGAGCCAGACACCAATATTTGTGAACTCTGTACCTGCCAGGACGACACCTTGTCCTGTACCGGTCTCAGCCCAACAGAGAAGCTCCACCAAGTGCCTGCACTAGAGCCCAACACCTCCTTTACCACCTTAGATTTCCAAGAAAACTCTATTTTTTACCTTGCTGACAATATCTGGACAACATACAGGTGGGCTGAGAAACTAAATCTCAGTGAAAATGATCTGACTGGATTACATAAAAATTCCTTCAAAGGTCTGCTGTCCCTCCAGTATTTAGATTTATCCTGCAATAAAATACAGTTTATTGAATCACAGACATTTGAACCACTACCCTTTTTGCAGTTTATAAATCTTCGTTGCAATTTACTCACACAACTTAGCTTTGGAACATTTCAGGCGTGGCACGGAATGCAGTTCTTACACAAAGTCATCCTGAACCACAATCCTCTGTCAAGTGTTGAAGATTCCTATCTTTTTAAATTACCAGCGTTAAGATATCTAGACTTGGGGACAACACATACACCATTTCCAGTCGTCGAGAATATCCTCATGATGAGCCTTGGGCTAAGAACACTGATCATCCCCAGGCATATGGCCTGCTGCCTTTGCCAGTTTAAAAATGATATTGAGGTTGTCTGCAAGACCGTCAAGCTGCAGTGTGACAATGCCTGTGAGACCAACGCCACGCAGTGTCGTGAGGAAGCCTCGATAGGAAGCGCAGAAGGGGCCTTCATGAAGGTGTTAGAGGCCCGGAAGAAGAACACCAAGACAGAGTTGGTGATCAAGTCTGAAAACTCATCACCAGAACGAGGTGACATGGCCTGGTCAGACTTCTCAAGGGAGGAGCTTGACTCTGAGGACGAAAACGAAGTGATGGGGTCCCTCGATTACATATTGCCGTATTTCTCAGAGGTCCATCTAGAAGATGTAGACTCCTTACTGCCATTCATTCAACTGCTCTTTTCAAATATACAAAATGAAGCTAATCCCCAGAGTTTTTTGAAAGACGGTGTGAAAGACCCCTCTGATCAACCTGCACCCGGAAGTTCAGTTTACAGAAATGAACTGAAGAAGCTGTATTTTCTACAGAGTTGGTTAGATGCAAAAATTCAGGGGAAAATCGAAGAGGTTAAAAAGAAAGAGAAAACAGCCATGCTCATGCAGTCCAGCCTTTCAAGTCCCAAATTTCAAATAGTTCCCAAGAAACTGGCAAGTGCTCAAGCCCAAGAAAACAGCCCGGCGGAAGATCAGCACGGAAAGAGATGGCTGCGGACAGTGGACAGGGTCCTCAAAGGGCCGAAGGGCATCCAGAAGAGACTGCTCAAGGACAGGCAGAAACAGCAGGTCAGGGAGATGGAGAGCGCCCAGCCGCTGGCGGAAAACAACACGGGTGGATGGAGCCACAGGAGCCCCGGCTCAGGGGAGGCGGAGCCGAATAGGGTGGTGCTGGGGCCCAGGAACTTGGCCGGGTACCGGCGCGGCACCCAACAGAAGGTGCCCAGGTCTTCCTCCCTGCCGCGTCCCCTACTGGGGACTTTGGCCCCTGCCAAAGCCCCGTACAGGGCGAGAAACGATGCAAAAGACCTCACCAACAGCATTTTGCTTTTAGAACACGCTGGTGCTAGAGTTAAAAACATGAGAGCTATTAAACCAATCTTCGACTCCAAAAAAAATCACGGCTTTCATAAAACTTACTCTCGCCGGGCCCACAGAACACCCCCGGCCAGCCGGCCGGAACAGCTCCCGGAGGAAAAGGGGCGCAGGAGGCTGGAGGGCGCAGAGTGGCCTCTGCTCTCTGCGCTGAAGAGCCTCATCCACGCACCCTCACAAGCGCTGCTCTCGCCCTGGGGACCCCTGCGCCCCAAGGAGCAGCCTTTCTCCGAACTGGACGCTTCTGCCAAGTCTTCTGCAGGAATTACTGCTGAAGAAGACCAGCCCGCGGGAAACGCCTCTGTAAGTAATGTTTTTACTACAGACTCTCCTCTCTCTACCACGGATTCTGCCGAGACTGCCTTCACCCCGGAGTCTACCAGCGATCACACCGAGCTGCAGTGGGAGTACCCCACCACCACCACCAGCACGACCCCCGAATTGACCTCTGTCCCCCTGGTGTCGTCCCCTGGCGATGAGTTCGAAAGCCAGCTAAACCAGCAGCTGCACGTCCTCATTCCCAACAAGGAGGTGCGGAGGCTCATTTCCTACGTGATGCGCACGCTGAAGATGGACTGCTCCGAGCCCCGCGTGCAACTGGCCTGCGCCAAGCTCATCTCCAGGACAGGCCTCCTGATGAAGCTGCTCAGTGAGCAGCAGGAGGAGAAGGTAGCCCAGGCCCAGTGGGACACCGAGCAGTGGAAGAGCGAGACCTACATCAACGAGAGCGCCGGGCCCTCTGGCGGCCAGAAGGCGAAAGCGGGGCCCAAGAGCCAGACGGAGGAAGCCCCAGCGCAGGGCTACGACAACAAACTCATCCTGGCGATATCGATGACGGCGGCCGTGATGCTTCTGATCCTCATCTTCTGTCTCATTGAGATTTGTTCCCACAGAAAGGCCGGGAGGGAGGACAATTCTAGGAGCACTTTCTGGCGGAGAAGGAAATGCTCTTCGGATGACAGTCAGGAGGGCTTCTCCACCTGGCTCTGGCGGCCGCTGTGGCTCCGGGACATGAGCAGGCCGCTCAGCGACACGCGCCAGCAGACCATGGCCCAGAAGCTGCGCAACAAGGACTCTTCGGAGGAGGAGGAGGGAACGGTCACCAAGAGCAAAAAGGTCAGGAAGGGAGCAGGGGAGACTAGCGAGCCCTCCATGGAGAACTAAGCCACAAAGACAACATAGGCGCCCAAGGAAGCGTCCCAAAGTGATCCCGTCCTGTCTCGGGTGACTGGCAGATTTTATTTTGGCACTGCTTACAAAACAATTACTCTTCTCAAATTACAATATGTAAAATTCAAAATAAATATGAATATCCTGGCTGTGCTGACTCTGCTAGGTGCTGGGACAAATTTTTCTCGGGGGGCCGAATCCCCACCTTGGCAGTGGCTTATGATGGTATCATCATGAGTTTCAAAGGGCCAAACTTAGTGACTCTCCGAGGGACGACAGGGAGCAAGGGACATGCTCCAGGTGTGAAAGAACAGTGTCAACCCATGGGACACATTCTACTTCCTTGCCTGCTTACCTGCCCAACTCTCCAGTGTGCATGTGGATGGATGGATGGATAGTTGTTAGATACGGAGGACAAGCTATGAAACCCTGGGAAAGAATCTCAGATCTTTCACACTGGGCTACATCTCCAGCCCTTTTCAATTTTTTTTTTTTTTTTTTTTTTTTTTGATACAAGATCTTGCTAAGTCACTGAGTCACCCAACCTGAGCTTATCCCTGTGAGCCCCGTGCCTTGGCTGTCAGAGAGCCGAGATCTCAGATGTGGGAGCCATCATTCCTGCCTGAAACATACTCTCAGATCTTGGCCCTCACCCCACAGGTGTGCGCCTGAACTTGATCAAGAACAAAGCAGGTAGCAGTCCCAGGCAATGGGCACAGTGTTTGGGTCATCAGCCTTTTAAGAGCATGTGCCTCGGGGTGAGTACTCCCCCAGGAGGTGGAGGCGTCTGGGAGAGGCGTCGCCGATGGAAGAGGCCTTTCACCTCCACTCCCGAGACAGAAAGCAGTGAATGCTAATTACACAAATGCAAGTGACCAGTGACCACTTCAGCTGCCAAAGCACAGTGCTCATGGCCCTTTCACTGTGCCTACAATGTGATTAACCCCAGAAGATGTCTTTGCTGACCCTTAGTCAGTAGGAGACCAGTGTCATCCTTTACACTGAATATGGGTTGAAACCTGTCGAGTTCCTTCATTCTGACTGTGAGACTGTGAATCAGACTCTAAAGGCCTCTTTGGGGAGCACGAGTGTGGGCTGGCTTCCCCACTGCTGCCTCGGACTGCCAGGCACTTGAGGTGGAGACCATTTATGGGGTATTCATTGTGTGCCAGAAATTGTGCTAGGCTGCAGCTCACACCACCAAATGTCTAGAGTCTAGCAAGGAACTCTGGCAAGTATGCCAGCCTGAAACCGAGCAAGAACCGCGCGGGTGTGCGACAGTGAGCGGCTGAACTGTGGTGTTGGCAGTGGGAACAGAGAGGCGTGAACGGGGTTGAGAGAAACGGCTTGGCTGAGGTAGGAGGGGAAGGGCCGGCCTCGTGTGACTGACTCCTGGGTCTGTGGCTTTTCTATCTGGCTGGCGGTGGGGCCTTTGCTAATGGCAGGAAGAGAGAGGGATTTGAGGAGACTGAAGCTGAGCTCAGCTTTATGTGTGTGGATGGTGAGGTTCCCACACTCTTCCAAGAGAGGAAGTCCTTTGGACTGTGGAACAATGTAATATCAGATATTATTGAAAACAAAGGGAAAAAAATCAGATGCACACAGAAAATATTGTGTGGCTTCTCTTACATAAGAAACCCAAAACATAAACAAAAAGGAAAATAAAAGATACATAATAGGAAATAGGGAGATAAATCTTGTACTAAGGGTCAGGGGAGCAAGAGGTAGAACAAAGGGGAGGGAAAGTGAAAAGCATTAAGATATGTGATGTCCATATACAGTTCCCCACAAGGAAGGTAATCCTGTCTACTACAGACATGAACTCATAAAAATAAAGTCAGAAAAAAAAAAGAGGGGAACCCTGTTTGGCAGCACATGCCTATAATCCCAGCAGTATGGGTGGCTGAGACAAGAAAGATGCAAGTTTGAGCCCAGCCTGAGCAAATTAGCAACTTAGCAAAAAAATTTTTTTAAAAAAGAATTGGGAATGTAGCTCATATGAAGACCCTAGGTTCAATCTTGGTACCACAGAAAGAAACCAAAAAAGGAAGGAAGGAAAGAAACAGAGATAAGTAAAGAAAGAGAGAAGGAAGGAATAAGGGAAGGAAGGAAGGGATGGGGAAGGCAGATTTCATTGCTTCAATATTTTTTAAATTGGATAATTTAGAGACACTTGAGCAATTGCATTTGACCAAAGACCAGTTTGTGCCCCTGCTATCCCTCCTAAGTCAGTCTTTTTTTTTGTTTTGTTTTTTGTTGTTGTTATTGTTGTTTTGTTGTTTTGTTTGTTTGTTTTGTTTTGAGACAGGGTCGTGCTTTTATAGTTCAGGCTGGCCCTGAGATCAACCTCAAACTCACATCACAGCAATCCTCCTGCCTCTGCCTCCCGAGTGCTGGGATTACAGGCGTGAGCCACCACACCCAGCACTGTGGTATGTGGTACTGATTGCTGCTGGGGTGAGTCTCCACACCCAGTATTGTATGTGGTTACTAGGGAACCGAACCCGGGTCCTTGCACTTGCAAGACAAGCACTGGAACCACTGAGCTAAATCCCCAGCCCCTCAGTCAGTTTTATTTTTCAAACAAACCTCTATCAGGCCTGACAGCAACTGAAGAGGAGGCAGGCCAGGCCAGTGGGGCGGCGGGCAGCTCTTCACAGCGCTCACGTGGGCTCTCCCTTCCACATCCCACACTGTCGGCCCCAAGGACATTTGATCCTTCAGCTGCACACTTTTTAATCCTTCTGTGCCCTCTCAATGCAAGTCCTCTCTCCAGCACCTGAGGTATGTCCAGGAATCAAACTCCCACCTTGCAGAACCCAGCCACAGGGGCTCTCCAAGTCTTGTGCCTTTGAAATCAAAACAAAACTTCCTAATAAATCTGGCCCTCATAATCAAGAAGTAGACAGTTTCACTGGAGGTTGGAAAAATGATAGAAGCTTCTCTGAAACTTAAGACATTAAAAAAAAAAAAAAGGTCAGAATATGCTCTTGACTACATTTCAAGCCAGTGGGAAAAAGCATTGTAATTCTCTGAACAAAGTTGAAATCCACTTCCTGCCCCTTTAGAAGTTCGTATATGAATTCATTCATTCATTCAACCAACAGTTACTGGGCCTCTTCTGGACTTCAGTTCCTGTTGTGAAAGATTGTAGGACACAAAGGTTAAACATTACTGTGCCTCCCCAGGAAGTAACATGGGAGTTGTTTTTTTGCTTACCAGAGTGAGCAAAAGACAGGAAGTTAAGATATTTCTCTAAGGTAAATGGGTGCTAAGTAATTAGACTGAAACCAAGTAACCTTTACTATGGCTGACTCTGCTGGATAAGTGGACCAGGACCTGGAGCAGCAGGCAGGCCCTCAAGCTGGAGTGGAGACAGCTGTCAGTGTGTTCCAAGTAGAGACTCTTCTGTGGAAAGGATGGGACCAGGCAAATTTGGAGACTTGAGGGGAGGTCCAGTTTGGGAATATGAGTTCTTTAAATGGCTCAGCGGTAAAGGGCTACTTATACAAGTGTCATTTTTTAAAAATGTAGATAATGGGGGGGGTCACAGAAAATTGTTGATTTGGATAATTGTGATCAAAACCATACTCTAAGTGGAAAAAATGCCACCTGCATTCTAGCTTCTTATTGCAACAAGTAGAAAAGACAGAAATTATCCTGAGAGCCTGGTATAATAATTATAGTTAAACTGTTTGATGTCATACATAGATTCTCTCCAAAAACATACTCTAGCTAGAAAATGAGACCATTTTTTTCTTGTTCACATAGTCAAAAGAGTGGGTTTCATAAATCTCTCAGCAAAGCATGAAGTCATTGACTCAGTCCCTTTGAATCTTTGGCTCTACCATCTTCAATATGTCCAAATACCATGCAGACAAAAGGGTCAGAAAGGAAAATAGTTGCAGATGCATCTGCTGTTTAAATCTCTCAGTGATCTCTGTTTAGTTCCCACTAGGAGGCACCCAGCTCTTCCTGTGGGGACTGACTGTACCCCTGACTCTATTAGTCAGCTTTCCTCTTGCTGGACATAAAAACCAGTGTTCACAGTTTGTAGGAGGGGAGGTTTATTTGACGTACACTTGAGGGCCCTCAGCCCGTGAGACCCAGAGCCTGGAACTTCAAGGTGCAAGGGCCTGGCGCAGAGGAGGTACTCAGTTCATGGCAACCAAAAAGCAGAAAAGGAACAGAGTCAGAGAGGAACAGGGGAGAGACCGGATGTGGGACCCAAGGCCAGACCTCCACAACCCACCCAAGCACACCCAAAGGCACACTGTACTACTCTCCCAGTGAGGTTGACAGGTCAGGATGAACAGTTGCACTAACTAAGCAGCCATCTCAGCAGATTGTCAGACTCTGCATTTTGGGGGAGAGTTAGTTGTCTCCATCATACCCGATTGAGGAAAGAAAAGCTTATTTTCCCTCTGCAATAACTTTTCAAATAGTCTAGCACCTCATTCTGGAGCATGGTTGAGGAATGAGTTTCACAAGCAAATGAGGCTGAAAATAACATAAGCACAATTCCTTTCAGCACCAGATCTTATTGGTCTACATGATCTTGGAAG
>PVIR01037658.1:0-15022 GCA_004026965.1 Petromus typicus | reverse complement strand
ATAACAACCTTTGAATAATTACAAAAATTTTATTTTATTATAATTCAGCCAGTAGAATTACATCTAAATAGTTGATTTAAGATATAATATCAAACACAGATATTTTTTCCTGCACATATGAGCAACAACACTTTAAATAAAAGGATTAAATATTTTTCATTTCTGCTTTTCTAAACATACCTGTTCAGTCACTCAAGCCTAAAGAGAATGCTCAACAGTATCCCTCTTCTCACAAAACTCCTGAATCTCTGATTTCACTGTGTCCTGTTAAAAATCTTATCACAAACACATACAGCTCATGGGGATTTCTCCTGAAATTTTATGTCTTTTAAGTTTAAAACTAATCCATCATTAAATTATGATTTCTAACATGTAAGGAGTGTTTCCTCTGCTCGTTACCCTCCTTGGACCACAGAAGACTGAATACAGAATTAGCATATGTCATCAGAAACTTTCAGAAAGCATAGTTTTGTACAGAAATTTCCAAAACTTCTGATTGTACCATTTCATTTACTCAACAATATGTACAAGATTGTGAAAATGCCTGTTTTGTAATAATGAATATAGACAGATAATTTTTTTAAATCTTTATTGGTACATTACATATATGCATCATAATTGCACTCCATAATGGGGCTTTGTACCAGTATAAGACACAACTTAATTCTCATTTTTTCCCATAGCCCTACCCACCCTATCACCCCCCTATATACATAAAATTTGTTTCCTTACTTTTTTGTTATAATCTCATTATTTTTCCCACTTCACCCTATTTTACTTTGAGCATTTCCTATTTCACAATATATAACATACAATTCTAGGACTCATTTATATCTTTATTTTCTCATACCAGAGAAAATATGTACCTATCTGTGCCCTATTTATTTCATGTATGAGGATATCCTCAAGATAAAAAACCTGTGGTTCTTCTACATAATGGAGTATTACTCTGCCATAAAAAATGATAAGTTTGAATCATTTATACTTAAATAGACAGATAATTTTACAGCAGACACTAGAGCTGAGATGTTTAAACTATGGACTACATTAAATAAACATTGACATTTTAATCTGTTCTCCTGTACCTCAGTAGAAGATTTCAGCATTGTACCATACTGAATTAATCTAAGAAAACTGCTGATATGAAAACAATATTATACACTATTCCTATGAAGAAACAAGCAGCAAAATTTCCCCCAAAATGCTCATGGTCCAGGACAAAAAAATAGGAACACTGTGACTGATACAGGGGAGCAAATAGAACTCTCAAACTTGCTCCTCTGGAATCCTAGAAGTGTCTACTTTGGGAAGACTCTTTGATTGTTTTTCACATTGGATCCGTGCCGGCCAGCTCTATGTAACTGCCTACACAGAATCTAACTAGCTTAGCTCCCTACAGCATCATCACTCTTTGAAAACACCATCAGCCTATGATGGTGGGCTTCTGCATTTTCCACCTCTTTTTATTCAGATGCTAAAATCAATCCTTTTGGTGTATCTTCGGCATGTTTTCCTCTTTCTAATTTCTTTATTTGACAAAATACAACACCCATTTATGTTCAAAACTCTACAGAAGATTGGAATAGATGGTCTATATCTCAAACTAATAAAAGGTATCTACGAGAAACCTTCGGCCAGTATCATACTAAATGGTCAAAAATTGAAACCTTTCACACTAAGATCAGGAACAAGACAAGGGTGTCCTCTCTCACCACTTCTGTTCAATATAGTTCTGGAAATATTAGCCATAGCAATTAGGGAAGAGAAAGAAAAAAAAGGAATAAAGATTGGAAAAGAATAAGTTAAATTGTCATTATTTGCTGACAACAAGATACTCTATCTAGAAGATCCTAAAAACTCAGTTAAAAAACTGCTGGACCTAATCGCCAATTTTAGCCGCATAGCTGGTTACAAGGTCAACGTTCAAAAATCAATAGCCTTCGTATACACGAACAGTAGACCCACTGAGATAGAAATTGGAGAGTCAGTCCCTTTCACAATAGCACCCCAAAAAATAAAATACTTAGGAATCAATCTAACAAAGGAGGTGAAAGACCTCTACTCTGAAAACTATAGCACTCTGAAAAACGAGATAGAAGATGATATCCAAAAATGGAAAGACACACCTTGCTCCTGGGTAGGAAGAGCCAATATCGACAAAATGGCTATACTCTCCAAACTGCTATACAGATGCAATGCAATCCTGATTGAAATCCCAACAGCATATTCACAGATCTAGAGAAAAAAATTCAAACTTTCATCTGGAACCACAAAAGACCTAGAATACCCAAAGCAATTCTAAGCAATAGGGACATGGTGGGGGGTATCACAACTCCGAACCTGAAACTATACTATAAAGCCATTGTGATAAAAACTGCATGGTACTAGCAAAGTAATAGACCCGAGGATCAATGGAGTAGACTAGAAGATCCAGAAACTACGCCAGATACACTGAGCCACCTCATCTTTGACAAAGGAGCCAAAAATCCTTAATGGAGGAAAGATAGCCTCTTTAACAAATGATGCTGGAAAAACTGGGCTTTAACTTGCCAAAGGCTAAAACTAGATCTAACTCTTTCACCGTGTACCAAGCTAAAATCAAAGTGGATAAGAGACCTAAATATTAAAACAGACACTCTAAACCTACTGCAAAACAAGTTAGGTAAAACTCTTGAAGACATTGGCTTAGGGAAAGGCTTCATGAACAAAACTTCTATAGCACAGGAAATGGCTGAGGAAATCAACAAATGGGACCTCATTCTTTTAAAAAGCTTCTGCACAGCAAAAGGAAACCACCAACAGTGCAAACAGGCAACCAACAATGTGGGAAAAAAATCTTTACCAGCTGTTTACCAGCCCACCCAAATTTAATGACCCAATTCAAAAATGGGCATCTGAAATGAACAGATATTTTTCAGAGGAAGAAGTAAGAGCAGCTAAGATCCATATGAAGAAAAGCTCAACATCATTAGTCATTCGAGAGATGCAGATGAAAACAACATTGAGATTTCATCTCACTCCACATAGAATGGCTGCCATTTCAGAATCAGCCAACGGCAAATGTTGGTGAGGCTGTGGAGAAGGAACCCTTCTCCACTGTTGGTGGGACTATTGACTCCTACAACCCCTGTGGAGATCAGTTTGCAAAATCCTCAAAAAGCTAGGATTGATGGTCCCATTTGACCCGGCCATTGCCCTGCTTGGTATATACACAAAAGAATTAAAAGACTCATATCACAGTGACATATGTGCACCTATGTTTATAGCAGCCCAGTTTGTGATTGCTACATCTTGGAAACAACCCAAGTGTCCATCAACTGGAGACTGGATAAAAAAGCTGTGGTTCTTCTACAGAATGGAGTACTACTCTGCCATAAAAAATTGATAAGTTTGAATCATTTCTACTTAAATGGACATACCTTGAGGATATCCTCATAAGTGAAATAAATAGGGCACAGATGGGTACATATTGCATCTTTTCTCTGGTATGAGAAAATGAAGATGTAAATGAGTCCTAGCATTGTATGTTATATATTGTGAAATAGAAAATGCTCAATGTAAAATAAGGTGAAATGGGATAATGTTGAGATTATAACAAAAAAGTAAGGAAACAAATTTTATGTATATGGGGGGGTGGTAGGGTGGGTAGGGCTATGGAAAAAAAATGAGAATTAAGTTCTGTCTTATACTGGCACAAATCCCCATTATGGAGTGCAATCATGATGTGTATATTTGATGTACCAATAAATGTAAAAAAAAAAGATAAATGTTGCCTTCTCAAATTATTCTCATTGAGTTTTATTTTAATTTTTCTATATATTCCATGGAACATTTAAATATATAATATATAAATATAAAATATATAAATATATAATATCCCATATCATTTATATGAATATATACTTGTATTATGTACTTATACATTGTATATGACATGCTATAAAGGAAATATATTTGTTTAATATAATTTTAGTATATATTGCATATATAATATATTTGATATACACTGTATTATATATTTATATTTTGTAATATATATGGCATGTTATTAAATAAAAATGCGTTTGTTTAATGTAGTTGTAGTTTACTGAATAAATGTTTTTGCTTTTTATTAACACATGACACAATCTAGGGTTATGGAGATGTTGGAACTTTATATACATTTGTTGTGCTTCTGGTTGGAAGTGAAGATTGTGCTTGTCGAATCAGAGAGATTGTCCTGCTTAAAATGAAAAAGCTTGAGGAGATTTCCTATTCTCTTGATGTCTGCTTGATTCAGTCTTGAGTGTACATGAAATCTCATTGCCTGGGGGAGATGATAAAAAGTCCTTTTTCTCATCTGTTATCCACAGTGGCATATTGAAAGCAATTCCAGCATCCACCTGCTCTACAAAGTATGCTGAAACTGGTCTCTTGAAGCCTAATGGGACCAGAGGGTTGTTTTGGGAAACAAAAAAAATCTGGAACTAGTAGCAGGAAAAGAAAGGAAGTGAATATTCAGTGAGGAACTCCACACACCTTACAGAATCCATGTGAGATCTGTGAGTGGCTCAGATCTCATTTCTCTGCTTCGTATTCAGTGTAATGAGATTGTAAAGAGTAGGAACTCTGCTAACCCCTAGAGCCCCCGCACTCCCTTAGTCTCAAACTGAGATTCAATCCTTATAACACCATTGATTTTAACATATTTTCCAGCAGCAGAAAAAGTTGTTCATAAATACTCAAACTACAATTTTGAAAAAAAAAATCTATTTTGTTTAACCTGTTGAGTGATAAGTTTCAATTCACTATAATTATTGGGTTTTCTTAATTTGCATGTATTGGTCTTGTATAGCTAACTTTTCTTAAGAGCAACACAATATCTTTTCATTTTGCTTAAATAAAAATATGCAAACCTACAAGATACGGAGTGTAAAATGTGTTGTCTCTTCCTGGAGTCTGCACGTCTGAGGTTCTCAGTTTATTATTTCACAAAACAAACGCTGAACCAGTAGCATAGATAGTCCACTTCTGAAAATGTGTTTCTTTTATATCATTTTCAGCCAAAGTTTTCAAGAAATGACTCTTCTCATGTTTATGAGTGCTTGTGAATGCTGATGGCACCCTTAAGCCTTTCTTTAATTTTATGAAAGCTTCCATTTCTTTCACTCTCTCAGACATGGCTTGGAATCAGAAACCCTCATTTATAGGCCAAATGATACGTATTTTATCCAGAATCTAGCAATATTTTAGTATCCAGCTTTCTAGCCACAGTGAAGCCACCATTGGCTTCTCTTTGTAGGACTGAACTGACCTCCCAATGTTTCTTTGAGTTCCCACAGGACTCGGACAGGAGATACAGAGAAGATTCATTTAAACTCCATTCAGAAGGCCCCTTCCAAAACACACAAAACCTTCCAGCCTCACAGCAAAACTAAAAATCTCTTATACGATTTCCAACATCGACTTACCCTGATTAGCAGCCCTCTTTCCAGTTTTACTATTTACTCTTTCCCAGTGTACTCGGTGCTAGCGACACTCAAAAGTTCACTTTTCCTGGGAAAAATTGAACTGTCTCTTCTAGATGTCTGTGAACATATTTTCTTTTAATGTTTAGAAATACTTTAGCTTAACTGCTTGATTCTTCAGTTCTTTCAGCACTCATCATACGTAATATGAAACCCTATTGACATTTTCTATCCTCTTCATGTGTGCATCAAAACACTGTGCCTCACAATTTAATCACTGTGAAATTTATTCTTGTTCCTTTCCACCAGTGTTTATGATACATATTGAATTGTTCAATAGCCATTGTCTTTTTGGAGCAGTATCTAATGTTGTGTATGCTCTCAATTTTATACTATATTACATGAAAAATACCAGATCTTTCACATTTTTAATTTCCCAAATTTAAAAAAAATATTCTTAGGAGTCAAAAATATGGGTAGGTATTCTTTATTTTATTTTTTATACTTGAAAGTTTATGACTTTGTATTAGTCTTCATTAGTTAATTAGTAAGAATGGCACAACTTTCTTCATTAATAAAGCCACTTGTCCAGAGAAAGGAATATCAAGTTGTGCTTATTTTATCATTCTTCACAATATTATCAGTTTCTATAATTGAGATATTTTATTTTATTTCTATATAAAAATTAAAATGAAACCCAGCTTCTTCTAAATTAAATCATTTCTGTATGTACAGTCTAATTCTGATAGCTGAAAATTATTTGAAGAGGTTTTTTATCCCTTATGCAATGAAATTATGGCCTTTTTGAATTCATTTCTTTATCTGCCTATTGAAAAAGTGCTTAAAGAAGTATATTGGCCCTGCCCCAAAAAATACTTTAGTACTGAGGCAATGTAGTTTTCTGGAAAGTGACTAGTATCTCTCTTTCATTTTCTAGAAGAAAAACAAATCTTACAGCTACATAACTCAGATTCCTGCAGCCTAGAAGGCTACATAAATTGGCAAGCTTGATTCCCTCTAGTTACTCATTAAAATAATGATACCATCAAAAACACTAATCCCCGGCTTATTTTATACACTTATTTTCGCATTTGTGTCTGGGAGGAAAATTACTTCTTGAATGTTCTAGGGAACCTACATATTCGTCTTAAAATGGCCCCTGCCTTCAACAGCGGCATCGGAGAGACGTCTGTTCAGATCCTGTCTGTTCTCCCATGCTCCCACCTCAAACAATCGCCAAACTTTGTTCTCCTCAAAAAGAAGCTTCGTCGTTGTGTGCAGAGAAGGTGCTCTAAACAAAAATGGCTGGGCACCAGTTATTTCGCTGTCGAAGTACTGTTGAGAATCATTTTCCTGAGTAATGCTCAGTTTATGCAGACTGATAGAATAAAGCTTTCTATGGTTCTTTCCATTTTCCCGGGAAACAGAACATCGCATGGTGCCTTACTATACGTATCTGATTAATCTAAAGGGTGAGCTGTGACAATATTAAAGTCAAAGTCACCCTCCTTCTTTGGTACACAGTATGAAACCATCTGTGCTTGTGAAGTTCAAGCTTCGGAGTCAGACTTCCTGAGTTCAAAAGCAGCCTTTCTTCCTGTTTAGCAGTGGGATATTACCGAGTGTGTTAGACCCTCTATATATCCATTTCTGGACATTTAGCAAGAAGAGAACACTTTTGTCAAAGGAAGTTTATGTCACACCTCAGAATAATGCATAGAACTGTGCCCAAAAATTAGAAGAGGGAGCTATATGGACATGTCACACATTATATACTAACATCTTAAACCCAATAAATAGTACCATTTTATTTTCAAGTCCAGAGCCATACCACGCTGAACGTGCCTGATCGCCTCTGATCTCGGAAGCTAAGCAGGGGCGGGCCTGGTTAGTACTTGGATGGGAAACCACTTATTTTCATGTTACCTTGTTTTTTGTATATACTTCTTAAATATTTTTCATATATATGTTATACATTTAGTCATACGGTTGCTCCTTTTTGATGAATGAACGGTTTACATTATTTTTGGTAAAAGAAGAGATAGTTAAATAGAGATAATACTGTATGGATAAATGAATCTATATTTTTCCATCTCCACATAAAGTACATTTGTTTAATTCAAAACACTTAAATATTAATATGTGTATTAAATTTTAAAATTGTGGGCCAGAAAGTTAGCTCAGTGGTTCCGGCACCTATCTGGCAAGCCCAAGGGCCCAGATTCAATTCCCTGGTAACCACATAGAATACTGGGTGTGGAGACTCACGCCCAGCAGCAATCAGTACCACATACCGGGAGTGGTGGCTCAGACCTGTAATCCCAGCACTTGGGAGGCAGATGCAGGAGGATTGTTATAATGTGAGTTTGAGGCTAAGCTCAGGACCAGCCTGAACTACAAAGTGAAACCCTGTCTCAAAAATAAATAAATAAATAAATAAATAAATAAATAAAATATAATTCTGTTAAGATTTAAGTGATTTTAAGATATTACAGTATCATTAAAGAAAAATCATATATGTGTTATAAATAGTAGTATTTTATATTAAAAGGTATTCAGACGAATAGCTTTACTTTGAGACAACTTATTCACATTCAAATATATTAAGAAAAATTAGAGAAATACTTGTCATTTTATTGACATTGTAATGATTGATGATATTTGTGTGTACATCAGTGAGAAGGAGTATGTTCCAAAACACCACAAACTAACCAACAGCAGGTCAATATACTTTTATTCTAATTATTAATATTTTGTGTTTCGGTATCTCGTGTAATGTAAATATTTTGAATCGGGTTTTATAACAAAATAGTTGTTTAAAAGAAAACTCATTAAAATAAGTTTTTTTGTATTAATTATTCAAAACATTACTTATAAAAAATAGCAACACTATATTGTACTGGGATTGAACATAAGGCCTTTACAGGAATCTAAATCTTTCATGCTTTCATCTTTTCAGGCAGGATTTTACTAAATCACTAAGTTTCCCAGAAAGGATTTGAACTAGTAACCTGCCTCATCATTCTTCCATGAACTGTGTCTCTTATATTTTTATTTATCTACACAGATGTGTCAAATTCTGTAATAATGACTGGTGCTAAATTTACTCTTCTTTTTACTTTCTAATTATCTCTTGTTGGACATGATGATATATGAAACATTGTCATGATATTGTAAATTACAAATGCTTCATACAAAGAAAAATTATCATGATTTTTGGATATATAATTAGTTTTCCATGTTGGACATTGCTTTTCTTTATCCTTTATCAGTATTATGTTTATTTTTTCTTTTCATTCAGAAGATTTTTCTTTATCAACTCGTGTTTTATTTGGACTTTGTTCTCTTTTTTTATTTATTTATTGAAATCTTTATTGGTACATTACATATATGCATCATGATTGCACTCCACAATGGGGATTTGTACCAGTATAAGACACAACTTAATTCTCATTTTTTTCCATAGCCCTACTCACCTTACCACCCCCCCATATACATAACATTTGTTTCCTGTCTTTTTTGTTATAATCTCATTATTTTCCCCTCTTCACCCTATTTTACTTTGAGCATTTTCTATTTCACAATGTATAACATATAATTCTAGGACTCATTTACATCTTTATTTTCTCATACCAGGGAAAAGATGCGATATGTACCTATCTGTGCCCTATTTATTTCACTTATGAGGATATCCTCTCAGTTTGTGATTGCTACATCTTGGAAACATCCCAAGTGTCCATCAACTGGAGACTGGATAAAAAAGCTGTGGTTCTACAGAATGGAGTATTACTCTGCCATAAAAAATGATAAGTTTGAATCATTTATACTCAAATGGACTCTGTTCTCTCATTACCATTTCTTTCCTACACCTTTGCTTTAGTTTTCCTGCTACAACCAAGAAAAGTTCCAACACATCACCTTTCCTGGACTGTATTGATTTGTGCTTCTGACAAACTATATTTGGATCCTAACACAGTAGATGTGTGAGCACCAACTTTTTGAAAGTAGAGGCTTGACACAGGTAATCAGATAAGATGAAATCATCAGGGTGGGTGGATGAGGGGGGAGACACAGAAACAGGTTCCCAGAGACAGAAGGCGAAGTGAAGACAGAACATGACTGGGGGATGGAAGCAGAGAATGAGTTCAGGTTTCTATGTGACAAGGAACAATTAGGATTGTCAGTGCACCAGAAGCTGAGAGAAAGGAACATGACTCACTCCCCCTTTTCCCCCCACACATAAAATCTTCATTTTGGATTTTTAATCTCCAGAACACTGAACAGTGCATGCCGGTGTTTTAAACCACCTGGTTGTGACTTGTTGCTGTATCTGTGTTGGGACACTAATTGGGCTTCCTTGGCCTTCACCCTCAAGCTACTTCCCCACACTGCCCGTAGTCTGGCCACTCTGTCATCCTCCTCTCCAGCTTCACCTGGAGCATGTGTTTCCTGCAGGTCTTTACTTCAGCAGCTTTCTATTTTCAAATCCAATTCCTTTTTGCCAAAATATGACAGTACTTCTCCATATCAGAAATTGAGGACTTACTGTCTCTCAGTGTACCACAAATTCATTTTCACCTTCAGTTTTCATAGCTGATCGAAATAAAAGTAGAACAGTTGTCTCATTTCATATCAGTCAATTACTAATGCATCCAGACTGAGTGTCAGGTCCACTTCAGGGTCAACCTGTCCATCTTACCCTATGCAAAGGTCTTGGTGCTGGTCTCAGGGAGCTCAAAAGGGAAGAGGATTTCAGGTATTCAGGGAGTCACGGAATCAAACACGTGGCAAAATTTGATATGATGACACAACAGAGGTGAGAGTGATATTGTTTATTAATAAAACAATAACAGAGGTCCAATCACTGAGCTGAATTAGACTATGGAGAATGATTGGAAAAGTCGGGGAGGTATTCTGCACTTAAAAATTTTCCAAATCATAAAGGCGGTGTGGGTTCAGGGCAGCTGGGACAAATTCATTTTGACTGTTGGGCTCTGGGGACCTATAAACAAGAAAAATCAAAGCAAGATGTATCGATATTTTAATCTTCTATTTCTCTATCCTAGAAACTAAATCTTTTCCCCTTCTGTTAGTTGATTGTTCAATAAAGACATTTACTTGAATTGTTTACAATATTTTAAAGGCTGTTGCTTCAAAATAAATAAAAATAAGACAAACGTAATCCTACGTTTGTTATTCGCTGTGCACTGTCCAGATTCTGGCTCTTTCTGTGGCCAAATGGCTTCTTCTGTTTTAGTGCTTTGAACTATTTGTTATATTGCTGGTGCTTCATCGAAGTGATTTTTCTCTTAATGCTGCACTGGTCTTTTTATTGTCAAATTCAAGGTTCTTATAAGAATTTAGTTCTTATATTTCCTAAACTGTATATAATCCCCCACTTAGCTTCCCATCACCGTTCACAAGGTCATCTCTTATTCACCCACTTTAACTTTAATTGACATCTCTATGTATTTAACATCTCTATTTTTCTTTTTTCTTGTTTGGCTTCCTAGTCTGAATCTATTAGTCTTCTCTCCTGTGTGGAAATCCGAGTTTTCTTCCACTCCCACTTTCCTATGGGACCATCCAGCACCAACTTACTAATAGCTCTCTCATATTTCTTTTCTGAATTTTTCATTCAATTAAAAAAGTCTTGGTTTGCCTGCTTTGCAAGCAACGCCAGCTATAGAATATTCCAATCAAAGTGTGTTTCTGCACAAGAAAAGAACTACTTTTATAGTACATATCTCACTTACTGCACAAATAATGTCTCTGGAACCCATATTTCCTCTGTCCTTACTGCCATTCTCTTATGTAGGGCCATGTTTGCCTTTTCTCTTGACATATGATGATAAAGATAATGACGTGATAAAGATGTCCTGACACTTTGTCAAGTCAGTTACATTGAATCAACCTCCAGAAGTTCTGATGTCTTAGGCAGTGAAGAGGCTTTGAGATTTATAATATGTTCACGAGTATTTCTGCTTGTGTTGGTAACAAGAATATTTTGAGAATCAATTAAGTAGAATATGGCAAAGAGAGAGAGAGAAAGAGAGAGAGAGAGAGAGAGAGAGAACATTAAGGGAGAAGTACAGCCTAACATGAGAATTATGTTCATACAGTGTGTTTATGCATTACTGTCATCTTCTTTCAAATTCTAGAATTGTATTTTTTAAAATTTCAACTATCCGACATTTAGAATAGAGGTATAAGTAACAGAGGTAGGTGAGGAAGATTTAAAATAAGACATATTTATCAGATATTCTTTTTATTTGGCTTCCCCTTATTCTATCAGTGCGGTTTTACAGTTTTTGCTTGTAGTAATCCTTCTTTCTTGCCTTCATGTCTTCACAGAAGTTATAGGTCATATGTATCTCACCTGTAGGATCTTCCTTCATTATAATACTACTGCTGCTATGACCACTTTAAAAAACTTTAAAATCATTTTGCAAATATATTTTCTTCTTCATTGGATTCATTCTAAATTCTTCTTATTTGATTCCACTAAAAGCTAAAAAAAAAGACTGAAGTAGTTAAATATTTTTCATTCATTTCACAATGAGAAAACTGAGATTCATAGACATAAAATTTGTATTGTGGTCCTAAACAACTAACTTTCAAAGATGGTACTGCTAGCAAGTGTAGTAGGTTCTGTGAATATCTGTGAATTTTTATGACAGTAAATGTGACCCTAGATCACTGATAATGGCCACTTAATGACATGTTTATAATTGTGAAAAATACCTTTATATGAATTTTCCTATTCAAGTTTTAGCTTTACGACTTGATCCAACTGTTGAAGTTGTGGTTTAATATATTTTAATCATGTAACAATTATCATCTCATAATTAACATTATAAAGTGAACATAAAGGTTGTTTTAAATGTTAGTTACTATATATCAAATAATTAATTACTCTTAATATATTTGATTATTGAATATATTTATAGTACTGAAGAAAAGTTAAAGAAAAATATACACATAAATAGGAAGAAAGTGAATTTGTTGAAATTGTCTGATGCCATTGAATAGGAACATTTTTTTCGTACTGCAGATACAACTCTGACCCTTATGCATGTGAGGTATGCACTCCACTACAACACGACATCCCAGCTCTCGATAACACTGACTAGAAATAAGACTGAAGACATTTAGCATAATAAAAATATCACAGGGAAGTAATCAAAATAATTTTTATTTTGTGATTACAATATTACAAAGAAATATGTTTAGTTATATATGAAAAAGTAATTAATATAAAATGAATTTTATAGGTAGAAATATGTATTGAGAAATGTGAAGTCTCTTAATATGTGTTTCAGTAGCAGTTATTTAAAATAAAAAATTCCATAAATTTCTATTCTATTGAGAAAGTAATCCACACTATTTGGTTTTTAATTATAAACTAATTACCCCCATGCATGATGTGTCATAGTATATGTTTTGGGTGTACATAGCTTTATTATGAATCCAACTCATATGGCAGGAAATTTCTACCTAAAATATGTAAGCAATTCCAGAAATTCCAAAGTAAAAGCAAATAAGCTCATCTTAAAATGAACAATACATATCCGTAGCCATTTATCCAAAAAGAAAATATGCAAATGTCCAATGAGTATGTGAAATAATGCTCAACATCAGTACAAGTCTCAACCATGATGAGGAATTCATCTCATGTGATAGTATATCAAGTTAAATAGATTAAAATGAATAATTAGTAATTAGGATGTGAAAAAAAGAAGTCCATGTGTACTGTTGGTGTGAATGATTATTAGTACAACTGTGATGGAAGACAGTACAGAGCATTCTCAAACAGTGAAAATTAAGATTATCACAGTTACAGCTTTCCCATTCCTTAGTGTCTGTGCAAAGGAAGTTAAGTCAGTGTGCTGTGGAGCCATCCACACTCCAATGAGTAATGCAGCTTTGTCAAAACAGCCAAGAAGCCGCATACCGGTTGTGGGTAAAGAAACTATGCACATAGACACATGGAATACACTCAGTCACAGCAAAAAAGGAGGGATTATCACTTGCAAGAGCAGAATTAGCTGGAGATTAAGAAAGACAAGCACTGTCTGACACCCATTTGGGCCTCACTATTTTACAGAAGGTAAAGCAGTGTTTCATCATTGCCCATAAGTATAGATACACAGACATGGTAATAGAACAAGGGATTCTAAACAATTCTATCCTTTTGATTCTTTGAATATAGCCCACTAGACCTTGGCTGAAGATCTGATAGTTTACTGGTAAGTTTTTCAGCCTTACGGTGGGCTTTGGATGGAGATAATTTTTGAAGTTATGGGGCCAGGGTGTTAGCTCAGTGGTTCTGGCACCTATCTTGCAAGCACAAGGACCCAGACTCAAACCCCTGTAACCATATACAATACTGGGCATGGAGACTCACTCCAGCAGCAATCAGTACCACATACCACAGTGTCAGGCATGGTGGCTCATGCCTGTAATCCCATCCCTTGGGAGGCAGAGGCAGGAGGATTACTGTGATGTGAGTTGGAGGCTGAGCTCAGGGCCAGCCTGAACTACAAAATGAGACCTTGTCTAAATAAATAAATAAATAAATAAAATTCTAAAAAACAATTGAAGTTATGTAATGTAACCAAGCTTCCTAACAAATTACTGGAAGACAACATTATGTAAGTCTGTTACCAATATGATGATTGCTATTTAGAGAAAGATCATAGTCATCAGAGGCCAAAAATTGTTGGTTTTCTAATTGAATTTCATAGGGATTTCTCTACTCTCTAGTAGTTCAAGCTATATAGACCCCACATTTTAGAACCATATTTCCATATGTTCATCCATAGACAAAACAACTGAAGCGCATAGAACCTGCGCATTCCCACCACCTCTCAGGAGTTACTAATTCATTCAAAATAACAATGAGGTAATAGAAAATATTTACTTGATTACTATCTATCTATCTATCTATCTATCTATATATAGTTCCATGACATCATTAATACGTACACAATTTATTTTTTTATGACTCAGTTACTAAGAAAATTTTAAAAGTAAACTTTACAGCTGAATTCACTTTTACAGTAAAGGATCTAATAAAATCCAATTATGTTTTCTCTTCTTATCACCATGTGTTCTTATTTCTTTAGATACCTCATTCCTGATAATCTAGTTTTCATGATATACTGACTTTCATCTCATGGCACAATAATGCAGGCTTCTTTGACTTAATTTAGAATAACAAATGTTCTGAAATTTTAAAATAATAGCCCAATGTCCCAATATGTTTGTTTTTGTTTTTGTTTTTATCTTTATTGGTACATTAAATATACACATCATGATTGCACTCCATAATGGGGATTTGTACCAGTATAAGACAAAACTTCATTCTCATTTTTTCCCATAGCCCCACCCACCCTACCACTCCCCCATATACATAAAATTTGTTTCCTTACTTTTTTGTTACAATCTCAACATTGTCCCATTTCACCTTATTTTACATTGAGCATTTTCTATTTCACAATATATAACATACAATGCTAGGACTCATTTACATCTTCATTTTCTCATACCAGAGAAAAGATGCGATATGTACC